>JAPFFP010041909.1:0-14701 GCA_026153255.1 Solanum medicagineum | reverse complement strand
TTCATTCTTGTCTTTACTTTGAGGACAAAGTATTCTATTTTGGTGGGGTGTGGGAAGTTATGGATTAAGGTGAAGTCAAAGTAACCTCGAGTCCATAACTTCCCCTATTTTTGATCCCAAGGTTTTCTTGCAGTGATTCTTTTTCCTTATGGATGTTTTAATTTTCTGTTGAACCTGTATGTTTAGGTAGTATAGATAATGTGTAAATTCATAGTAGTGTTATTTTGGCATATAAATAGTCTTTAAATGGTTTTTAGATGATTTAAAAAATTGGAAACCCTCAAAATTTTGAGATTGTGATTATCGATGCACTCATGCATTTTGATGATCTTGTGATGTATATTCTGATAATGTAAAGGTAAGTTAAGGCTTGAAGCATGACCTGTGAGGCTATACTTGATTGTGGGTGTAATGCCATATGTGTTGTGAGCTTATTTTGTTGCATTCATGCATCTTGTATGGACTCAGAACTTGCCTTGTTACTCTAAAATTGGTTTGATGATGTGGTTGATTTGAAAAGGATCTTAGGCCTTTGTTCTTTTAGTGAATCCACTTTAGCCTAAATGACCTACCAAATGAGTGAGTGAATCCCTTGTTCTAAATTTTTGAGCTTCTCATGTACTCATTCTTTCTTTACACCTTGCTAGCTTAACCTTGTTTGATGAATTACCTTATTATTGGCCTTGGTCTATCCTTCAACATGTGAATCTTAATTGAGGCTAAAAGCCTAAGTTGAGGATGGCTACAAATTGCGGCCCTGGTTTGGGAAATTGATATTATGTACTTCACTTCAAGCTAAAAGTCTAAGTTAGGGGTGGCCCTTATTGTGGTAAATTAATAATAATGGGGTGGTTAGTTGGGAAATAAAGAAAGAAATGAAAAGGCATGAGCTGAGTGAAGAAAAAGAAAAGAAAAGTGCCTTGAGTTGAGAAAAAGTAGCAAGAAATGAGTTCAGAAATAAAGCACAGCTGAAAATATAAAGAAAGCACTCGAGAAAAGTTTGAAATAGTAGAATAAGGGTGGATTTAATGAAAAGGGTTGGGTTATGAAAGCAAAATTTTATTCACTACTTTGCCCAAAATGTCATACCAAGGCGCCCTGAACCTATGTTACAAGCCCATAAGTCCTAAAGTGAACCAAATCCACTTTATCACCAAGTCAGAATATGAGTATAGAGGCAAGCCTATCAATATGCATGAATTTCAATTGTGAGAGTGAGAATGTTTCCTCAATCCCTGAATTCCAAATGCTTCTTAAGTGAGTAAGAAGGACTTCTTTTCTGTGAGGGCATTTGCACTACTTGATTAGCATGTGGTTGTCCAGTGATTGTGGATAGTTGGTGCTCCTTAGCTTATCATAGTTGGGTTGGCCAGATTCATCATCATGTTTTGTTATGCTCAGTAACATTGCAATCTGGATTTGAAAATGATAGTTGGGTCCCTAGATTAGATGAATTATGTATATGCCATTAGTATAGCTGCTATGTGTTTATCTTTGTCTGCGTAGGTTGAGTCGTTGCTTGAGGACAAGCAATAATTCTAAGTTGAGGGTGTTTATATGCTATCAAAATACAGTACATTTGATGCCTAAAACAAGGGATTTTGTGAGTTCTTGATGCGACTTTTTATGGTTTATGTGTTTTTGTGTTGTTCTTGTAGAAAAGGTAGGTTGGAATGATTTTGAAAAAAAGTTGTAAATTTTGCTAAATAATAAGACATACAAGCTCACCTACGAGTCGTAGCCCAAGCTACAAGTTGTAGGGTGTGTTGTAGCAAGAAACAGAGGACAAAAATCTACTAAGTGGAGGTCACATCCAGAGGTCATCCTACGAGTTATAAGTTGCACTACGACTTTTATAGGTGGACTCATAGCAAGAATCAGAGAGCCAAAATGGTAGACCAAAAACTGAAGGCCTAGACTACAAGAGGAGCATACGAGTTGTAGCCCAAGCTACGACTCGTACCAGTTGGGTCCAAGATTCCAAGAACCTGATACGAGACCTCGAGTAGCAACTCGTAGGCCATCCTACAATTCGTACCTGCAAGGCGTACCAGCTGCCAGCATTCTTTTTTGTGTAATTTTTAGGGTTATTTTGTAAACACCATATATAGTTCAAGTTAGGGTTTTAAAACGGGAGATTCGAAACAAAGAAGTTTTTATCAACTTTGAATATACTCTCAGGAAAACTTTTAGGTTTTTAAGGTTTATGATTTTCTCTTGGAAAACCCAATTTATTGGATTGTAAACCTTGCTTTGTGCTTATTGCAATCTATCAAGCTTATGTTTTGCAACTTGTGATGTCTTTGTTCTTCATTGCTTGTGGTAAAACTCTCAACTATGTCTTGTATTTGCATATTTGTTGGTTTTTCCTTAGCCATTAGTAGCTAAGCACCCACAACTTGGGGTTGTGGGAACCATGAGTAGTTGACTTGAGATGACCTAGGTTTCTTGCATTTCTATGATTGGGGTTTTGCATGTATTATCTATTTCTCTTCATATTGATTGTTGTTTGGTGGTGTCCAACACCAAACCCCGGCTACTATCACGATCCCGACAAAGGTAGTGATGAATAGGAAAAGGGAAATAGATGACAAGATTTGATTGATGTGTTCTCGTTTAATCGAACCAAACTTGACCAAGGGGAGGTTGACTGGCACAATAGGTAACGGTTAGTTGGCACGCCATGGTAGTCGACCAAGAGCCATGGAAATTTGGCCTTCACTTTCACAAGAGGGCTAGAAGAACCTAAGTTACCGTCCTACATGCGTATCTCCAATAGCAGTTATGTTATCTAGGGTAATCAAGTTAACGAACCATGGGGAACACATTTCCCAAGTTGTCCCTTAAATTAAGTGTTTTCCTGCATCATAGTATAGTGTTTATTTTACTTTGTTCTTTGAATCACAACCCCACCCCACCCCCAATTTATAGATTTTAGTTATAAATGCTTGAAATGATTAATAGTGAAGTCTTGTAATCAAGCCCTATATTCCCTGTGGGTTCGATCCTAACCTTCTGTTAGGCTAATTGCTGACAGCGACGGCTTTCTTGTTGGAGCATGGACATCATCAAGTATCCATAATTGGTCAAGTCTAAACTAAGCATGAAAGCAATGGCTATTGTCCCTGATGTGGAGAGCTCATCAAAGGTGATCTTCAACCGAATTATCTAGCCACATGGAGGAGGAGGATGGATAGGAGCTCCGGTGCCTACATGATTAGACCATCTAGGCAAAAAGTATGTGTTAGTACTTGGAATGTACTGTGTATGTGGGATGCAATACAACAAAAAAAAGTCATAATTAAGCAATATGCGTAATCATAATCAATGTGTATAAGCTCAATATATCATGAATGTTCAATGTCTTAGTCAAAATATGCATGAGGAATCATTAAATCATATAACATATCATACATATATGGAAGGGACCATAATCGATAAATAAGACCAACCAAGCTACTACTTAGAATCTCGATGTTCACTCCACACTGAACTAAGAGTGGTCTACTTTGGCAAGATAAGCCAAACACTTATCTTACGAGATCTCCCCCATATCGAAAATTGCTTCATGAACACCTTATGGGAATACCACACTTTTCGGTTATGTTATGATAACAACCTTATGGGAACACTACCCATTTCAATACTTAACTACATGTGAAGTACGGGAACCCATTTCAGTACTTAACTAACATGTGAAGTACGGTAACACCATCCTATTTGTTCAATCATGTAACATGAGCTATATGGATCCATTAGCAAATTTGCAAAACTATAGCGGAAATATAGTTATGGGATAATGGTTATCTACCAAGGTCCTCTCAGTGTTAGGTCGCAATTACAAGGAATATTCAAATCATACTTATAGTCATAATATGCAAAGCATCATAATACCATAATAATTTCATAGAGTAGCTCATCAACACCAAAGCTTCACAATACCAAAGAATAGGCTTCATATCATTCAAAACATTCACAATATATTCTTATATCTCATAACATGCATAATGTCCCTTTCAAAAATTCATATCATTCATAGTTTGCATAATCTTGCAATAAGGTCCTTAACATCATAGAAGCTTAGCATACAACTTTAATCAAATCATTGCGAGTACATGTAAGTAGGTTTAAAACCAGACAACTCAAAGCTAAATGACTTGAAAAGAGTAAAATGGAACTACTTGAATATTATTCAAAGTTACCCGCCATATAGTATGATAAGACTTAGCTAAGGTATCATCAACCCTCATAAAAATCCATCAATTTCATATTGCTTTTCAATGCATGATCATGTACAAAAGGTAAGACATCATAAGTCTCTTTATAGTATTATCATATAAAAGAGTTCACAGAAACATCCATAAATATCCATAAATTTCATATAGTTGAAGAGGAAGAATGGTTAGACTTGTAGAGAAATGATTTCAACAATCAAACCCACATAACTTAGTTGTTGCGAGATGAAAAATCTTGTTGGAAAGTAGAGAAATTTTGAAACCCTAGGTAGTATCCTTTTTCTTGAATGTATGGAGGAGCTTTAGAGAGTTTAGGAGAGGTTAGACGACTTAGGACATTTTTGAGAATGAGTTGGAATGGAGTGAATTAGGGTTGTATAGGACTGATAAGGGGTCTTTTATAGGATTAAATGACATAGAATAACATTAGGGTAATAGGAAATGTCGAATTTTCCCCTTAAAGTTCCTTAACAAACGGGACCATGAGAACTCGTTTATGGTCCGCGGTCCAGTCTTTGGGCCATAGGTAAGAGGTTTCATCTGATAACAATTTGTACCCTCGAAAGCTTCCTTTGATCCTCAACCTACGACAGGACTTACGACTCGTAAGTCCATCTACGGGTTGTCTGATAGTTTGTATACTCAACTTCATAAATAAGTATTTTCATCAAGTCTAGTCAATATTCCACGAGCTGAAGATATGGCATGTGGTGAAACTTACGGCCTGTAGGCCCTTTCGTAGACTCACTGGTACTCAAAAAATTTCCAGATTTCATTTTCTCACCAATTTTACACACTATAACATGTGGGGCCTTACAAAGCCGATTGTATATGAGGTAGCCCTACACCCAACTTATTTTTCTATACACCTCATTTTCCACGTGTCGATGTTGCACCAGAATATTCCAAATGAGTCACATGTGCTTCAGTATGATTCAGTTGAGTTAGATGACCATCTGACATTTGTTGAGGATTTAGTGGCCATTTTAGATAGGGATACCAGACAGTTACGCTCCAGAGTTATACTGATGTTAAGGTTCAGGGGCATCACTATATAATCGAGGAGGCTACCTAGGAGTTGTAGGAAAAGATGAGGGAGCAATACTCCGACCTATTTGAGCCATCAAGTATTCCTTTACTTTTACTTTCGCAGACAAAAGTCTTATTAGTGGTGGAGTTGTAATGACCGTCCAAGTCATTTCTATACTTTTGCTGTTATTTTGCTTATTGATGCTTGTGTAAGCTCGGGCTTTTTGTGAATTTGTAGGGATCATTATTGGGTGAGTTGGTTGTGAATTATCTGAATTTTTGAGTTAACGAGAAGTTATAACTATAAAGATGAGTTTTCTGGTAAAATCCTAGCAAATGGCCTTAGGATGGGATTCTGAAAGTTCCATCAATTCCAGAATGGTCGATTTAGGCTAGGAGAATGGTTGGGTCTGAGGGTTGAAGATTTTGTTGTGAATTTTAAGTTAGAAATTGTAAACCCAGTTCAACTGGACACTAAAAAGTGATTTTCTATAAAAACCTAGCTAAATATGCCCGGAATGGAAATCTAATAGCATGGTCAACTCTGAATTGTCGAATATGGCCTAAAATGACCTTTCATCGAGTGGCGCAGCCTTCTGGGTGTTTTTTGACCCTCTAAGTTCTTTTAACTAAAATTAGTTAAAAAGAAGTAGAAGCCTCATTTTTCTATAGGATGCTCCGTTGGAATTCCTGGCCATATTGTTGGATCCGGAATGTTGAGATCCATGTAGTTACACTATAAATTTGCGTAAAATGGACATCAGACTGGCCAAGAATTCCTAAACAAGATGTTGAAATTGCTTGTGAAACAGCAAAAGGCTAACCCTCCGCATTCGCGGAGGGGCCACGGGTGTTCGTGCAAGACTGGCACGCCAAAGGCACACATTTGCGGAGACTTACCTGCATTCGTGTAGACCTAGCATGTGCCAAGTCCCACGTTCACAGTAGGCTGCCCGCATCCATGGACGCCATTTGGTGGGGCGGTGCATGGTCTACATAAGGATGGTCGGGGACAGCCTTTGTCCCAAACTTCATCCAAGTGTAAAATTCGATCTGTAACTCCTATTTTAGTGATCCAAAAGCTTACAGATTTTTGCAAGGAATGTTGTGGAAACATCTGATTCTAGTTTAAGCATGTATTTTGAGGTAAATTTGTTGTTTTAGCTGGTTACTTCTGGTAAAATGTGTGAAAATGTTGTATTATGATATCCCAGTCATTTCACAACAAAATTAAGTAAAATTTATATTCAAGTTGTTCTATTTTCTTAGAGGAATTTTGTGCTATGCTTGGATTTTGATAATTTGTTGTATTTATGTAAAATCTAACCGAGAATGTTTTGTATGTAAAAAATCAGAAATAAATAAAAGAGACAGACAATGTCTCTTTTTTCTTCGCTTTTTACTAGGTATGCAGTCCATTGCTTTTCCTTTTGTCATTTTTTCATCATTTTTTTGTAGTGTGCACCTCATTATGAATTCTAATATGATCCGTCAATGTATGTGTACTTTTGTTTAATTTAATTGTTGATTAATCAGGTTTACTCTTGAATCTCTTGATATTCCTTTTGATTTTGTATTTTGTATTCAAAATCACTACCATAGAGTAACATTCCTATCATATCATTTACACAGTAATATTATACGCATCATTAAAATTCTAATATAGTTGAGTTTTCAATATGAGAAATATTTCATAAAATTTTCAAAAAAGGCATATTTCTCATGTATATGCTATTATCTAAAATTTTACTTATGTTAGTAATTGTTGTTTGTTGGAAAGGAAAACTATTAGGGTCAATACTATTTCATGATATATAGTTGGTGTTTGAGCTTAATGCACATCCAAGATTCCATGAGTGAGAAAAGTTAGCAAACTAATCTCTCATAAATGTTTAACACTCTGTAGCTTATCACTAACATTATTTCTTTGGTAGATAAAACATATCAAAAAAATAAACAACTCCTCTCTAAGAACAAATGTCCAGATAAATATTTTGTCATTCTTTAATAATTAAACGGTTTTATGATTCATCTCCCTTAAAATGGGTTGCTTTTTCTTAAAAAAATCATAAATTTTATTTTTCCGTTTTAGAACAGTCATTAAACTATTTGCATCATCATAGATTTGACGTACACGAACATTTTTCAACTGAGGAATCAATATCTGAAAAAAAGATAAAACATAGAATTAAAATTCAAAAACTGTGTAGACTATACGAAGAATGAAAGCAAATATATTAGATAACATACATATTATGTTATTGCATGTATGACATTTAAGTTATGATTTTGGCCTTCACAATAGTACGTCTTTTGTACAACATTTCATAATTGGATTGGACACAATAAAGACACACCTCATTCTCAGTTAAGATATTGTTAAGTCTTCACCAACAAATAAATTCACGAAAAAACTAATGAGAAACTTTGAATAAGGCATTCTTTGATTCTGGCACAACTAAGAAAAGAAATATGTAAAACAATCACTTTCTCTGGCTGGTGCAATGGAGTATTATTTATAAACCTATATTAGATGAACCGATATTATACGGTACAACTAATCATTTAAATTAACAAGAAACAAAATTAAAATCAGACATATTTTGTATATCTAATATTTTGATAAAATATAGAATGGATACAGTTGAACGATTATATAATTGTGAAATATTTTCGTATGTTTTATACTAGCTAATCAATCACTGGTAATAAAATAAACGGAGAAAGTCAACAAATTTATTTTATTGCATTGATTGATATAGATCTAATTTAGAAGGAAAGAAATGCCAAAATTAAGAAATGAAGATCATAGATATGTATTCCTATCCTCTATAATGGTTTAGTGGATATAATAAGAATAGAAGGACAAGAGAGTGGCCCCAATCATAGTTCCGATAGTCGGCAACGCAGCAGCAACATCGCTTGTTGGCAATGGAGTCGGGGCTTCACTTGGGCTCATTTGAGCCATGGCAGCGTTCATAGAGGCTGCACCAATAAGCACTGAACAAATGATCTTCTTCATCTCCATATTGAAATATGACCGGAAATAGAGACAGGTGAAAATAAATGTCTCAAAGAAAATTTTGAGATACAAATGTCGGATTTTGCCTGTCTGCCTTCTTTTTTATAATATATGGTGAATTTACGTTGCTTGTTGCAGTTAGGGGTTTTATAGAAGGGGATATGAAAAACTACCACTACTTTTGATATGAATAATGTACTTTTTTTTTTTTCTTTGAACGGGAAAGAGTAATCGTAGGATTCGTTCTGAACGAGCCTTTTGGTATGCATGACAAGTGTTCTTAATTTATAGTAATTTTCTTTTGATTCTTCGATATCATCCAAAAATCTTGCTTTGTCCTACATTTTTGTAGACGTACAAACATCAATTGACCAAATTTTCTAGAAGTTAATTAATTCAGAAGAAAATTTTCTATTTTATAAAAGAAAGGTGTTTTGGACAAAAATTTCCATGCAAAAAATAAGTATTTGAGTTGTAACAAACTGCTTTCAAGCAGAAATTGATACTTTTTGGCCAAGGTTTTTTTGTTTTAATATTTTTGAGAAAATAGGTATTTTTTGGAGAGTATAGTAGAAGCTATTTTTCAAAACCTAATCTCTAAAAATATTTTTTTTTAAAAAAAAAAAGGACTTTTGAGAAAATATACTTATAATATTTTTTAAAAGTTTAGTCGAACACTATTTGAAAAGCTTTTGATTTTATTGGTTAAATACAAATTACTTCTCATCAAAAATATTTTTTTTTCAAAAACATAGTTTTTAAAATAAGTTCATTTTAGATGTTGGAAAAAATAGAATATAAAATAATTTCTCCTGAAAATAAGTGATTCTAATTTTTAGGATAAGAATACTATATCAAAAAGAGAAAAGGGCTAAAAACACCTTCAAATTATGAAAAATAGTTCATAAATATACTTCATTCATCTTATTGATCAAAAAATACTCTCCATCTATTTTTCAATTAAAAGATACTCCTCACACCAACATCCTACACCTAACTTTTTTCGGTGGTATTATAAATAGTACTCCATCCATCCTATTTTATGTGACACTCTTTGACTTGGCACGTTAAGAAAAAAAGGAAGACTTTTAAAACTTATGGTCTAAAATCATTCTTAGATATTTATGTGGTTGAGAATCATTTCATTAATGATAAAAGGAGAATTTTAAGGTTAAATTGTTTCCAATTAGAGTAAGGTGACATTCTTTTTGGGATGAACCAAAAAGGAAAAGGCGCCACATAAAATGGGACAGAGAGAGTAACAATTTTTGTGCTTTGCTTGGTGTAAGACAATATAAAAATGTTATACGTAAAGATATGTATGTGTGAAGTAATTTTGTTAATTAAAAACTTCTTCAAATCCTACATTAGTTATCATATTTTGAATCAAATTGAAAACTTAAGGGTAGGTGTCACGATCCAAAATCAGATCACGACTAAAGAAAGATAAAATAAAGTGGAAACCATCACAAAACATATCAAAAAAATCTCCAAAGGCTGAAGTCATGAGTACAAGAGCATCTAAGTAGTACGATAGAGTAAATACAATTGTCCCAAAAGAAATACAAAGTTGATATTATCTGATACAAAATTTGAAAGGAAGCAATAATGAAAATCTCAAAGATCAACGGAGAATCGAAGTCTGAGCCTCACAGGTAAGATCTGGATAGATGCATAAAAGCTCAACTAGAATAGATTAACTACCTTGTGCGGGTCCCTTTGCTTGATCTGTAGGGAGGAAACAAAGTAGGGGTCATCATACCGAAAGTACGAGTAGGTTCAACTGACTAGATAATAGAAATCGAACAAATACGTAATAACAAAGAACTCTATCACCTATATAAAAAGGGTTAGTGGACAACAAAAATAAACATAAGAATAAGATAAAATAACGATAATACTCAATGATGAAATGCAGATGCCACATATGAATGTAAGGTATCTCAGTCTTGCCATCTCAGCGTGGTCAATGAGTGTCACAATGTCTCAATCTTGCCACCTCAGCTTATCAAGGGGTGTCACAATATCTAAACCTTCCTACCTTAGTATGGTCAAAGGGGTGTCATAATATCTCAACATTTTCACCTCAACTTGGTCAAGGGGTGTCATAATATCTTAACCTTGCCACCCCAGAATGGTCAAGGGGTGAATATATGGTACAATCCCTATCCTTGCTACCTCATTATAGGCAAGGGGTCTCATAGGATATGGCACTACATCTCAACCTTGCTACCTCAATGTAGTTAAGGAGTGGTACACATGTATATGATGTAAATACATATCTATGCCACAAGCCAATATGTATAGTAGCATTATAATAGGATAATCAATAAATAACCCTTATAGGGTCAGATGGGAGGAAGAGGTTCTCCACATACTTTCAACTAGTACCACAAGTTATCAACAGGTCTCAATTTTCACAATTTCACAATGACCAAATGTACTACACCACACCGGCTCCCCAGTCTTACAATATCAATAAATGTCCACAATGTCTCAAGATCGCATCCTTTCCAACTCAGTTTGGTCAAGGATTAGCACAAATGCTATGAGAGATGAATGCATGCCAACGTTACAAACTAGGGTACGTAACAAATTTTATGACAAGAGCACTTGTACATAATCATCCTAGAGTCATGCAGAATAATAACTAGTGCCTCAGTTAGAACCCCAAACTATTATCACGCCTCCAATCATCATGATGAAATCAATAGTCAAGTGTGCCAACAAATACTGAACCTTACTCGTCTCAAGATATGTACATGAATACCAAAAGTATCTCAAGGCGTTGTAGGCCCTATATAGGAATGGATCAAGTATCACAATAATTTAGGTAATAGATATGCAACCGGAGATGTATGCATGTCAAGGCCCAACTCAAGTATATACGACAACAATGAACAATGATAAAGGATGAATGCAATAGCCATAAAATATAAAGGCTATGTCAAGTGCATCAACTAGTACTACAAGGCCATCAACAAGTCTCAAATTATCACCCTCTCAACAAAAATTTGAATATGGATGAAAACTGAACTCTCATGTCCAATAATATACTCATATATCTCAACGGTATCACAATTATCATCAATTTATCAACTAACACTTCCAAATGGTATCACAAGGTTCATAATACCACATTAATATCCAACATATCTCGATTCTCAAGATTTCATCTCAATTTATCAATAAAAGCATAAATTACTCAAATTTTGGCATAATTGGTACCACATTCCCATCATAGTTTCATCATATCAATCCGAATTCTCATGAATCAATCTATATCTGACAATTATCACATGAATATATCTAAAAACTCAATCTAGTCCCAAAGGATTAGCTGATCTGTCTCTATGCCGAATTCACACTCAAACAAGCTTTAATCAACTCAAACCAAAACGATTCCTGAATCAATCAGTCCCTATAAATAATATATTGTACGCATCAAGATGTGCAGTTTCATACCCATAATTGTATCAATTAGGCTTAGAGGTAAAAAATGGTCTAATTTAGGGCTAATATTCAAAGTTTCTGAATCTGAAAATTGACTTATGATTAGGTTTTACATGAAAAACAGAGTCCGCGGGTGACAATCCCACTGAAATCGAGTTCAAATTGAAGGAGAAATCACTATTTAAAGTTTTGATATCATAGAATAAAATCCTCAATTTCGGACATTCAAAATAATGAAATTCAAGGTAAATTCAAGATATAAATCATGAAATTAAATAAAAAGAGGTTAGAAATTCTTACCCAAAATAATTCTCAAAATTATCTTTTGAAAATAGCCCCAATAGCTTGAAATTTGTGAAAATGGATTAACAATGGTTGTTCACAATTTTTACAGTGTCTAGGTACTAAATACACTCCACGAATGCGAATGAGGCCCCATGAACGCAGAGAAGAATTAGGTACACCTCCACAAACACGGTGGCCTGGACCGCCCGAAGAAGAACAAGGTACACCTTCACAAATGCAGACCCTTAGGCTTGAACGTGGAGAGTAACTGGGGTTGTATCGGAAACTTGCACCAGTAATGCATAGTTAAAACCAAAACTCGTAATGGACCCTTGAAACTCATCTGAAATAAGAATTACACAAACCAAATACGTACCCAAACCAGAGATATGATCACGACTCAATGAAATTATCAGAAATTTAATTCAAGGCCTTCTTGCCACATTTACTAATGTAACTCATATAAACTAGTTTAAAACTCAAAATGTCAAAACTTCCCTCAGCAATTCCAGAAATTATGAAGAGACCATTTCTAGCTTTAACTTCATCATACGGAACTACTAAACTGTTGGAAATTCGATTTGAGTTTCAGAGCTCTGAATGTTGACCAAAGTCAAACTTTGGTTCCGAAAACAATTTAAAACACAATTTCGGGCCTAAAAACCTCATTTTAACTTTGAATTTAGTGTTGTAACTTCTCATAGACTAGATTCGACGTTCCAGAGCTAATGGAATTATCCTCAATTTGACACCCAAAACTCAGAATGGTATAAAAACTCACCTTTTCAACAACTTAAGCTTCCAAAATGCCAAAATTCATATTTTCAACTTTTAAAATTCAAAATTTCAGTTCCAACAATACAAATAGTTCAAAATAGGTTCAAAGCAACTTACGAAAGGGTCAAATAGTAATTTTTATAGATAAGCTCAAAAATGACCAACCAGGTCATTACATCATTCACCACTAAAAATAAGTTCGTCCTTGAACATAAGAGAAAGAAAAGTACCTAAAGCATCAAAAAGGCTGGGATTCGCACGTCAGCCTCTAATTCCCAAGTAGCCTCATTAACAGAACAGTGTCACCTAGTCCACTTCTCAAAATACATTTCCACTCTTCAACATCTTATTTGGAGCGCGACATGCCAGCAAACGTCTTTAGAGCTAAGGGCAGTCCTTTGCACTTGGCTGCAATTTGTTTTCCAACCTCTTCGAGTTCTGGATGTCCCATAGGATCCATGTTTTTAAATGCATGTCTTTTGAATAAAGACCAAGAGACTTCGGTAGATAAATTATCTATGCCGATTTTCTCATTTCCCATCATCAAGGCAACACTCTCTTTACGTGTCATCACAATGATCTTACTTCCTTTATCTTCTTGTACAAAAAAATTCCTCAAGTCATCCCATTCATTATAGTTATCATTCCATACATCATTAAGGAAAACAATAAACTTCTTTTCCTTTAGGCTTTCCTTCAATTTGACTTGCAGTTGATTAAGATTGTTGTCATCATTTAAGTCATATGAGCAAATATCTTGAAGTAACCCTTTGGTTATTCTGAAAGCATCATATGTCTCAGAAACACAAAACCAAGCTTTCAAACAAAAATATTTCTTCACCCTCTCATCATTGTAAACTGCTTTAGCCAGTGTTGTCTTACCCAGGCTGCCCATTCCAACAATAGGAACTACAACCAAATTCTTTCCGCATCTTCAGACAATAAACAGTCAATCAAATCCTCTATTTCCCTCTGTCTACCAAAGATATCAGAATCATCAACCAAAGAAGTTGAAGGTGTTCTAGTTTCTTGTTTAGTAAAAAAGAAATGCTCCTTCAAGCCAAGGCTACCAATTTGCTCTTGCAAATCCTTCAATCTTTCAATAGTATCTTCCAACTTGTCCTTGATGTTAAGAAAAAAAAATCATCACTTACTTGTTGGTTGCTGGTTGTTTCTGCAAGATTTTGATGCTGACCTCCCACTTTAAGCCTCAAAGCTTCATAATTGACTTATTCAATTAAGTTTTCAGCAGAGTCGACAGCATCTCGAAGCTCATTAAGCCAGAGTCTCATAGATTGATTTGATGCCTGCTTATTCTCTAAATCACTTAGCAAAGCTTGAAGGTCAAGCAAAGTCATTCTCAGCAAAAACGAAGGTTTCCTCTACAGTCAATTGTGAAAAAAGCACATCATCTTGTGTCACGAAACCCACCTAGCACAACATTTTTTTACGCTTCTGAAGCATGTTGAGCAAGTTACCCTTTGGAGTAAGCCTATGAAAGAGAACATTCAAAGAGAGAAATACACCACCAACTGCTAAGGCAACCTCCATTTTCTGAAATCTGCAAGCAAAACACAAAATGATTTTCAAAAGATAAATGTTTCTATCTTCACTTGCTAAGAGTATCTTGAAAACAAGAATCACTCTTTTGTATCTTCAATTAATAAAAACATTATTTTACCTGTTGAATACTAAAAGTAATATGTAAACAAGAATGATATCTGTCTCTCTCTAAAAGTCTACAGTTGACTGTTCTTTTACCCAACAAAACACCGGTTTAAGTTGGTTACCTTCTTAGGTCAATAATTGAAGCAAGAGAATAAGGGTGGGTGTAGAAAGGTCCCCCCCCCCCCCCCCCCCCCCCCCCCCCCCCAAAACCAACAAAAAAACACCACCAAAC
>JAPFFP010041908.1:0-37400 GCA_026153255.1 Solanum medicagineum | reverse complement strand
ATGCACATCCACCAATGGCACGTGCCCGACAAAGACGCCGAAATCCAACGAAGGTTCTTATTCTTTGATGACAAATATCTTTAAAAATTAAAAGAGGCAATATATATATATACACACACACATATGTGCAAAAAAATAAAAAAAAATTATAGAAAAAAATAGCACATGTTTTATATATATATAAAAATAGCCCAAAATCAGTGAAACTATACATGACTATACAATATACTTTGTCAAAGTTATAGAAAGTATACACTACTATGCAATGTATATTACTTATACATGAGTTATACACTAAACTGCCATTTGGTAGGAGGGATTAGGGGAAATAATGCAGGGATTAGGAGAACGATATTAGTTAATATTATGTTTGGTAGAAATTGGACCCATGTATTAGTTAATACCTCATACATGGCATTAACTAATACCTCCCATTTGGTGGTATTAGCTAATACCTTGGTTTTAATACCAGGGGATTATATATAAAGACAAAAATGTTCCTCAAATTCTTTTACATTTTTTTTTTAATTTTTTTGATTTTATATTTTATATTTGTAGTTTTGTACTAGTAAATTTATTTAAATAAATTATTTTACCAAATTCTTTTATTTGCAGGTTCATATTTTCATATATAAGAATAAATAACTTTATCATGTCAAATTTTTAAATTTTATTGATTTGTGGTTTCATATTTACATAATAGACAAAATCTATTTTGTCATGTCAATTTTTTTATATATAATTAATTTAATTGAGTGAATTTATTAATACAAAACAAAGTCCAATTGTCACAACCCAAGCCTAGGGCCTAGACGTGATACGACGAATGGAAAACCCAAAGGCAACCCAAACAAGCCTCTTAAGCATATCATTTGCACATCATTGGTTGCGAAAGCATAATTAAACAATAAGCAAGTAACAAATAATTCTAAGGGGAAGCCGGACTTTGGACTCACGCTATGAGGATGTTATAGAGAAGAGGATTTGCATGAATCACATAACAAATAAGGTCTAGGGGAATGCAAGTATGACTTACGCTATGGGGCAATAGGGGACTTGGGACTTGCATCACATCATCAACAAATATCAACACATAGAAGGGGGTAAGGACTAAGGGAAGTCTTTCGTAATCACAAAAATATAGTGGAGTCAATATCATAACATACATGGCCATATATCCAACGACACCTCTAACATGAGCGAAACGGGGGCCAAGACATCTCCCAAGCTCATCCATAAGTAAATAAGTTTTAACAAAGCATTAAAGGAAAGTGGATGATGTCCTCGTAATAGAGGACTCACCAATAGCAATCTTCGAACAAGTTGTCTAGCCGCGAGGAGAAGGATGAAGAGGAGCTCCGGTCCCTACATAGTTAGATCATGTAGGCAAAAAGTATACTTTAGTATTTGGGATGTACTAAGTATGCAGGGTGCAATGCAACAAAGGACATAAGCTATAGTAATTAAGATACATAATCATAATCAAAATAGACATAAGCTCAATATGACATGTATAATAAATGCTTAAACTAAAACATGCATGGAGATAGTAAAACTTGCATACCATATCATACATATGTGAGAGGAAACCCTAACCAACATATAAGACCAAGCGACCTGCTACTTGGAATCCCAATGTTCACTCCACACCGAATAAAGGAGTGGTTTACTTGATAAGGTAAACCAAGCATGACCTCATAAAGTGGAGAACTTGTCGTAGTTGGATCGAATAGTAAAGCCCATTTAGGAAAATAATATAAACCTATGGTGGCACATAGTTAAGAGACCAAGACTTTATATAAGGACCTTTTGGGTCGATCCCCCACCTTAAGCCTCTTCCAATGCTAAGTCTAATCCCACGGAATACTTGACATAATCATAATTTAATCATAACTTGAATGACTTGTAAAAACATGATAACATGGCATGAGTAGTTCATTCAAATACTTGACCCCTACAAGTGCACATATACCTTATACTAAAGGGTAAAGTTACATGAACTTGACCCTTCTAGTAGGCATTGCATTTCACATGAGGGTAGAGATTGTAATATGCTTGACCCCTTCTAGTGAGCTTTAGTTTGTACTTGAGGGTAAAATAGTTATCATGCTTGACCCCTTCATATAGACATATTCACTCACAAGAGGGTAGAATATAGTATAAGGACTCAACATCTTACTTACAAATAATAGGAACTTTTCATGAGTTCAATGCATGCTTGGGAGCCTATAATTTATCATATCATGCTTGTCTTGCAAAACATGTAATAGTCTTTCATCAGCATAAAAACCCTTGTCATGTAAATTTAGTCAAGTATGGTGTGTATATGTACATATGCTTAAAATCATGAAATTCAAAAGTATAAGACAAGAGAGGAGTAAAATCAATTCATTTGTAAATCATTCAATTCAACCCACCAACATCATAGTAGAAACCCCCATTTGGGTGCCATAAAATTCATCTTAAAAGTTCACATTCTTTCATAGTCTTCATAGTTATATCATGTATGGATTCAATAGATAATTCATAGTTTATATCATGCACAGATTCAATAGATAATCAATCAATACTTAATAAAATCAAACATAATTCATATTTATAATGCATAATAGGAAGTACCCATGAAGAATCTAACCTTGAAATCATGAAATTTCATAAAAAGAGAGAGTTGGGCTCTATTGGTGAAAGGATCTATGTATGAAGACCCACATAACTTTAATGTAACACCCCCTAATTCCTTTTACCTAATTGAGAGTAGATGCACAGAGGATGCTGAGAAAAGATTAAGAAAAAAATGCAGAAGAAGGATTCACGAGGGCCATTTACGATCCATAGGCAAGCCTACGATTTGTAGAATGGGTCTCGTAAAATTCCAAATGACTTGGTGAAATTTTTCTAAGCCTGAGGTCTATATACGAGATAGTATACGACCCGTAAAATATTTCACGGCCTGTAGAGTGGTTTTGTGAATTGATGGTCTAAATATCAACTTTTTAGTATCTTGAATACGAGTTAGCAAATGACCCATAGAACGTTTTATGGCTTGTAGAGAGGGGTTTTGGTGACAAATTCCATTAACTCAATCTTTAGGACCCCTTGTTTACTAGAGGTCATCTACGACTCGTAAAATGGTCTAAGGCCGGTAGACGGGGTATCATAGATTCAGATGACGATTTTTAAGAAGAGTATTTTTATCCATTCTGATTCCTATTTAATTAAATCCTTAGTCATTTTAGTCTTGAATAAAAGTATTGAAACAGAACCCTAGGTGTATTTTCACCCTTGTTCACACTTGAGGGTTTCTTAAGAACACTAAGAGGAAGGAGAAGACCGAGAGTTCTTGATTCTAGCACGAAGATCGACTGAAGTTGGATTGTTTCTTCTATCCCCAGGTATGTAGGGCTTGGTAAAGTGTGGAACTACATTCGTTCACATGCCCCCTTCATCTATTTGAGTCAAAATTTGGAAAAAGAGTCGAGATTTTGGGAAATTTTATTATCCAAATGCTGAAATTCTTGCATTTATTATGTATGCTCTGGATAATGTATGAAGTACTTGCTGCATTGCATAATTACTGATATGATCGAGGTAAAGTCTTATACTTGATAGCATGAATCCTAGATTGCATAATTCTATGAAATTTTATGCATGGATTGAGTTGAGGTACGGGTTTGATGTTGATTGTATGAGTTGAGTAATGTGAGCATTATCAAGTATGAAAAGCATATTGAACCTAACCACTTATACTACCATGAAACTTATTTGCATTACATGATGAGTCGAATTAAGTGAATATGAATGCCTATTTGAGTCTGAGTTGAGTTTGATTGTCTGTATTCATTGACTGATTGGATGAGTAACTAAGACAATTTGAGATGAGATAACCTAATGAAATTGAAATTTGAGTTGATTTACTGAGCATTGAGGATTGAGTTGATTGATGAGTTGAGCATGTTTTAGTCTTGGGAGAAGTATCAAGCACCAAGCTGGGAGTGAGTAAACATCTAATCTGACCCATAGATTTACGTTGCCAGTATAAGATAGTCGTACATCATGTTCTGGCAACTCTTGTCCCAAAAAGTGGACATTTACTAGGGATCCATGAAAGAGTTGATCGTCCTTTACCGTGGCAAGTTTAGGACAAGCATGACAACGACGTCGCCTTCGTTGTGCATCACCAAACAAAAGGTGATGGGATTGGATGTCGATTAGGAGAAACTCCTAAGAAACCTTGATTGAGCATCATATCTTAAACTGAGCCTATTCCTACTGGGTTTACTTTAAAAAGCATGATTTATTTTAAACTTGCATGTACTAAGTTGAGCATGAGTTGTTGAGTCATGATGAGTGAGGTGAGCCTTATTTTCTGAGCTATTTTAACCAGTATATTCTATGTATTAACATCCATTTGGACCTGCACCGTTTCATGATGCAGATATAGGTGATAGAGAACTTCAGCCCGTGCATCGTTGACATTTGGATCAGTGCATTTCCCAGAGTTGGTGAGCCCTCCTTGCTTTCCGGAGGAACCCTTTATCTTCTGATTCGATCTAGTACTTTATTTTCATTGATTTTGAGGTTTCCATGGCCTGTTATGGCACAATCTAGATTGTTGAGTAGATGTTTCATAGACACTGAGTAGAGATTTGTTGAGTATTTTGTATCCAAATTTACTTCATTGGGAACTATGATACAAGAGAGTTATATTTCATTCATATGATGTCTTTCTATCTGAGTTCTTTCTTCCGTTGTGGAGTTCGTGTGACGATAAGGCCAGATGGTTCTCTTAGGGAACCAACAATGGTTCTTTAACTATCAGCTACACCAAGGATACCTTCCCAGAACATGATAAACTTGGTATAAGAGCACAAAGTTCAAGAGTCCTAGGGAGTCTATGAAGCTGTGTCTAGTAGAGTCTTATTTATGGGTATGTTGTGCACCACACTTCATAAGGAGGAGGCTAGGACATTAGGAATGGTTACACTTTCTTGTGTTATGACTTCGTGCAATAGAGTTAAAACTCTACAAATCTCTTTTCTAATTCCTGCATTACGCGTTTGTAGATCATGCCTCCCAAATGTACCGTGACCCAAAGGAATGCTTCAGCCAACAATTGGTGTTCCTAAGACACCTATTGCTCCACCCGCTCATACTATAGAGGCTGACTTCAGAGGAGCCATCACCATGCTCACATAGTTAGTAACTGCCCAAAGTTTGAACCAGGGCTCACAAACTCCTAGTTTCAATTCTCAAGAGCCAATGGTTGCCACCAGACTGAGAGACTTCCAGAGGATGAGCCCACCTGTCTACACTGGGTCAAAAGTTGAGAAGGACCCTCAGAACTTCATTGATGAGATGTGGAAGGTACTAAAAACTATGCATGCGACCAAGACTGAGGGAGTTGAGCTTGCTGCCTATCAGCTCAAGGATGTTGCTAATGTTTGGTATAAATAGTAGGAAGAGAGTCGAGGTGAGGATAGTGAGTTTGTTGTTTGGGATAAGGTCGAGAGTGCCTTCCTTGATCACTTCTTCCCTCATGAGTTGAGAAAAGGCAAAGGTTGAGGAGTTTGTGAATTTGAAACATGAGGGGTTAACTGTGAAGGAGTACAACCTGAAATTCATCCAGTTATCCAAGTACACCCCAAAGATGATCCTAGACATGAGAGCTAGGATGAGGAAATTTATATTTGGGTTGCTAAACATGTGAAGAGGGAGTGCAAGGCGGCATTGCTGATCCCAGTTACGGATATCTCCAGAATAATGGTTTATGCCCAGCATATTGAGGAGGATAAGAAGGACAGAAAGGAGCATCTAAGTAAGAAGACCAAGTCAGCAGTAAGGCTTGAGCCCAATCAGACCAAGCAGAGCAAGGGAGATAAGTCATACTTCCAGAAGATGTCCTCTAAGTATGCACCATCTTTAGCCAGTGCACCAACCCTGAGCCACAGGTATGATCACAAGTCCCAAGGTCAGCCAAACTTTAGGGCATATGGTGCACAGTCTCAAGCTAGTGTGACTCTTGGTTCTAAAGGGAATCCACCTTTATGGGAAATATGGCAGGATGCATTTGGGAGAATGTAAAGATGGAGGGAATGGTTGCTACAAGTGTGATCAACCGGGCAATTTTCAGACAGAGTGTCCGATGTAAGGCAATAAGGCCTAACCCTCTACCACAGCACCCCAGTGAGGGGTAGCCAGAGAGATGCTGCACCAAGGGCAGGAGGTGGGACAAATCGTTTGTATGTGATGGGGAATTGACAGGACCAAGAGATTGCACTAGATGTTCTGATGGGTATGCTTCGAGTTTTTACCTTTCCTTGCTATGCTTTACTTGATCCGGGTGCAACTTGTTCCTTTGTAATGTCATATATGGCTAGTAGATTTAGGATCCTTCCTGAGTATTTGCTTGAGTCGTTTACTATTTATACTCCTGTTGGTGAGTCCATTCGAGCCGAGAGAATCTATAGAGGTTGTGTGGTGTCCATCTATCATAGGGATACTCTTGCTTATTTGATTGAGTTAGAGATGGTCGATTTCAATGTGATCCTGGGTATGGACTGGCTTCAAGCCTGTTATGCCTCTGTTGATTGCCGAACCCAAACCATCAAATTTTAGTTTCTAAATCTGTTATTGAGTGGAAGGAGATTCTGTTGCACCAAAGGGTAAGTTTATTTCTTACCTCCAGGACCGAAGATTAATATCTAAGGGATGAATCTACCACCTCATGCAAAAAGTCTGACGATGTTGAGCCCCCAACTCTTGAATCTGTCCTGGTCAAGAGCGAATTTCTTGATATATTTCCCGATGGTCTACCCGGAGTCCTTCTTGATAGGGAGATCGACTTCAGAATTGATGTTCTTCCTGACACCCAGCCTATTTCCATTCCACCTTATAGGATGGACCTGCAGAGTTGAAGGAACAGTTGAGGGATTGGCTAGAAAAGGGATATATAAGGCCAAGTGTCTCTGTGGGGCGCTCTGGTCTTGTTCGTGCCAAAAAAGGATGGTTCCCTTAGGATGTGTATTGACTACCATCAGTTGAACAAGGTGACGATCAAGAATAAGTATCCCCTTCCGAGGATTGATGACTTATTTGACCAACTTCAGGGTGCTACTGTTTTTCTATAAGATGAACCTCAGATCAGGCTATCACTAGTTGAAAGTGAGAGAATGTGACATCCTGAAGACGGCTTTTCAAACATGATATAGTCACTACGAATTCTTAGTGATGTCATTTGGGTTGATAAATGCACCTACGACCTTTATGGAGCTGATGACAGAGCATTCAGATAGTATCTTAACATGTTCATGATTGCGTTCATCGATGATATTCTGGTGTATTTCAGAGATGAGGAGGAGCATGCCAATCACCTCAGAATCACTTTATAGATGCTCAGAGATAATGAATTATATGTAAAGTTTTCTAAATATGAGTTTTGGCTGATATCCATGGCCTTCTTGGCCATGTGGTTTCTGGATATGGAATTTGAGTGGATACTCAAAAGCTTGAGGCAGTCAAGGACTGGCCAAGACTAACCTCATCGACCGAGATAAGGAGTTTTCTGGGATTGGTTGGCTATTACCGGAGGTTTATTGATGAATTTTCTTCCCTATCCACACCGTTGACTAAATAGACTCAAAATAAGGTCAAGTTTCAATAGTCTGATGAGTCTGAGAGAAGTTTCTAAGAGCTAAAGATGAGATTAACTATTGCACTGGTGTTGACCTTGCCTTACGGAACGGATAGATTTGTTATCTACTATGATGCTTGGAGAGTGGGATTGGGATGTGTGTTGATGCAGGGAAGGAAGGTTATTGTCTATGCTTCTAGACAGCTTAAGGTGCATGACAAGAACTATCCCACTCACAACTTGGAGTTGGAAGCAGTGGTGTTTGCTCTCAAACTATGGCGCCACTATTTATATGGAGCACATGTTGATGTATTCATAGACCACAAGAGCCTGCAATACATCTTCACACAGAAAGAGCTTAATTTGAGGTAGAGGAGATGGCTTGAATTGCTTAAAGACTATGACATAAGCATCCTCTACCATCTAGGTAAAACTAATGTGGTTGTTGATTTCCTTAATAGGTTGTCCATGGGGAGCACCGCCCATGTGGAGGAGGAGAAGAGAGAGTTAGCTAAAGAAGTTCATAGACTGGCGCGATTGGGAGTTCAATTAGGTTAATCAGGCGAGGGAGGAGTTCTTGTGCATAATGGGTCTACATCATCCCTAGTAGTGGAGGTGAAGGAGAAACAAGATCAAATCCTGTCTTATTACAGTTGAAAGAGGATGTGCATAAGCAAAAGGTGATGGCTTTCACCAAAGGGGGAGATGGGGTATTGAGGTATCAAGGCAGATTGTGTGTTGCTGATGTTGATAATGTTCGAGGGAGGATTATGACAGAGGCCCATAGTATTAAATATTCCATTCATCCAGGGTCTACCAAGATGTACCATGACTTGAGGGAAGTCTACTGGTGGAGTGGAATGAAGAAAGACATTGCTAAGTTAGTTTCCAAGTGCCGGAATTGCCAACAAGTTAAAGTTGAGCACCAAAGGCCATGTGGAGTAGCTCAAAATTTTGGGATTCCAGAGTGGAAACGGGAGATGATTAAGATGGACTTTGTCACCGACTTACCAATGTCCCACAAATAGCAAGATTTAATTTGGGTGATAGTTGATCGGATAACAAATCTGTGCACTTCTTGGCAGTCAAGATGGCTGACAATGCGGAGGATTACGCCCGACTATACATAAAGGAGATTGTTAGACTACATGGTTTCCTTGAATTTCAACAAGACTTCTTGAAAACGCTGAGAATGGATGGAGAATTTGATGAAGATTAGAGAGGAATTGAGAGGTTTTTAGTGAGTCTTTAGGGCTAAAAAGGGCTAAAGAATGAGGAATTTTCGTCTATATAGCTATAGGATTTTTACCCAATTGCCCTGGATTAAAACGAAGAATTTTTGAAAATTTTTGAACTAGTCCGCGTCAGGTCTGCATAGCGGACCCGTCGCAGACAACTACTATTTTTGTGAAGTTTCACGAAAAATTATTTTTCTTGGCACGGTCAAAGTACACCTTGTAGGTACTCGTTTCTCCATATAATTTAGCCATCTAAACAAAAATATGAAGTCGAATTTACGAAATTCTGTACGGATTTTTGAGATATTAAAAAAAATACATCATAGGGTCTTTCCGAGCTACGTGGAGGGGTGTTTAAATATCCCCGATTTGATATATAAGGGAATTACGATTATGGGGGCATTCCTAGGCAAGTGTGTGGCATTTCAATATCTCCCCCTTGGTAAAATTCATCCCTAAATGTCAAAGAAACGCACATAAGAAAAGTAATCATGAGCAAATCAACCCCAACAAGAATGCCACAATACACTTAAACACCATTTTCGAAATCGCAACACAAGTGTTAAAATCATCATGAACTTGTCAACATAAACATGAAGGCATGCAATGACATAGGGGCTGAAACGTAAGACTTGGAATTATAAAAGGACTTGACGTGTTATCATAAGCTTAAATAGAATGAAAGAGGTACGGATATCGCTTTTCAATTCCCGCTTCGGCTCCTTGAGAGACACTTTCGACTTGACGATTCTTCCAAAGGGCCTTGACGAACACTACACCCTTACCAATCAACTTCTTCAACCCTTCCATCCAATACCTCCAGTAGGACCTCTTCCTAAGGCAACTTATCCTCCACAACACCCATAGTCGTATGAGTTCTATAGCACTAGAGTCACCACCACATCCCTTCAACCTAAAAGCATGAAAAATCGGACAAACCACAACCATATCCCTAGTTTATTCCAATCTTTAAGCAACCTTACCAATCCTCCTCTACACTCTATAAGGACTTACAACCCTAAACTCATTGTCAACTTTAATCACACGCAGTCCACTTGGTACCATAAACCACCATCTCCCCCTTGGGAGAAAACTTCCACTCTATCATCTTTCTCCTAAAACTTTCAACCCTAATAAGGCGGAATCAAGGCCTTGCTTAACTTATAGACCTCTCCAACCAAAGGAAATTGGAACCATCAAAAACATTATATTGCCATTCTCAACTTTCTTCAACCTAACTCTCAATCTAGCAAACCGATGGACCCCACTAGTCACCTATTTATCACCATTATCCACAATGCTAGGCTACTCATAAGCACCTTACTTAGAGAATCCACCACAACATTAGCCTCAACAGGTAAATAATGCATACTCATATCACAATCCTTAAGGAGTTCTAACCACCTTCTCGTTATCCTCAACTCATACCTATCATATTTAGTAAACAACCTCTCATCCCCCAAGACTTGCAACACTAACCCAAATGATTCACAAGATCTAAATAAATTAATACTCCCTCGTTAGAGGCCACTAAAACATGCCAAGGTAGGATGTTAAGACCCTATTCATGAAACCCATAAACACAACCAATGCATAAACCAACCACACAACCCCACCAATATTCAAAATGCTCACTCCTAGTCCGAAAAGATACTTAGGGATATGACCTACCCTCATCCTCACTTGGGGACAAAACCCAAACCACAGATCAATCTTAGAGAAGTGACTAACCCATCATAGTTGACCGAATAGATCGTCCATCCTTAACCATCATATTACAATCTTACGGGTCCTACACTCATTGGAAACATGTTATGCAAGTAGCCAAACCACCTCAAGACCTCCAACCTATCAACCTAGGGTCAACCAAGATCACAAGACAAGACTTTATGCAAAAAGAACACAGGGCAACCCTTATAGACCCCTACTACCCACCATAGACTCATGCAACCATCCGGGACACACACATGAATCCTAATAGGACAAAGGAAAAATACAAGAGATAGCAACTCCCGGACCTATCAACTCACCTCACCCAAAATGTCGGTCACAACATTGACCTTACTTAGGGTCAACTAAGTCATAGGAGGAGCAATAGAAGAGAACCTACTCACAAGCTCAGATAATAGCCCACTAAACCCAAGAAGCTCCTAATACCCAAGGAAGTACACGTCTAGGCTAATCCCTAATCACCTTCGTCTTACTAAGGTCCACCTTAATACCATCACCCAGCATCACACAACCTAGGAAAGCAACCTCTTACAACCAAAATCCCCATTTCTCCTATTTAGTATCCAACCTTCTTCCTTAAACTTTGTAGTACTACCCTCAAAAGACTCACATGCACTACCTCATTAGGGAACACAAACCATCATATCATCATCAAACCACCATAAGCCTATTAGAGTAGGGACTAAAGATCTTAATCATGAGACTTACAAGCATAACCACTGTACTAGTCAAACCAAAATACATTACCCCAATTTAAAATATCAAAAAGGGACATTCAAGGCCTCATCCACCACCACCAACAATTCTATAAACAAAACAACTTAGGTTCAACACTTCCAATTCTCACAAGATGATAAATGCAACCCTTTTAAAGGTCAATTGTGCCCTAAGACATGAAATGGATCTACCCCCCTTGCTATCACTTGACCACCATATCATAACTCTTCCACTCAAGGACGGGTTCATTAAAGAATCGGGATCTAATTCTACAGGTCCTACCTCCATGAAGACACAACATACAAGCACCCATTCTATCCCTAGTATGACATCGAAATCTACCACTCTAACTCCAACAAGCCACAAAGCAAGACCTAGTGCAATACAGATTCGGATCAACCCCTATGCACCTTCTAGCAACGATATAATCCACAAAAGGATAGAAACCAAAGGTATACACAACAACTTGGGCACACAAGAGCACCAGCAATAAAAAAAGAATAGAGAAGAAATAGTAGCACTTTGGGCCATTATTGAAAGCACATCAAAGCTAAAAGAAAATTTCAACATACCAGTAGCAACATCGGGCGCCTCATCCCCTCCTTGGTCCTCTTGATCAACATCACCACCCTTACTCTTGTATCAACCATATGGGAAACCCAAAATTCTGTTGCCTATCTCACTATACCCAAAGTATACACCTGTTTCCCTCCAACACGGGCCACCATAGTCCATCCTACACATAGGACACTTGGGATTAGTCGTCCCCCCATCACTTCCTTTGCTCTTATTGTGTTTACGAGGGGAATCCTTAACCTTATGACCCATTCCTCTCAAGCATGGGTCATCATGGACTCTACCATATATTGGACACCTAGCAAAAGGTACCCCACCACCACCACCTCTACACTTGAGACTTTGGAACTTACCCACATTACGGGCCCTCTTGGCCTCACTACCTCTCCTTTTACCACTAGAAGTCTCGGGAGCACCCACATGTTGATTGAGGTGAGTTGCCAATTTTGCCACTGTTTTAGCCACTTCCCATAGAGCATTGCAAATCTCCGTGTTCATCATAGCACCGTCCTGATTAACTTGAGACATATCTTGAAATGTAGCGATTAGGGGTTAGTAATAATCCCTATGGGGATATAACTCCATCACATGACATAGATCATCAAGAAGTGAAACATTTCCTAGAACGCTTCATAGCCTCATATTCATAGTTGTGGTGCACAACACAACTATGAGTAAGACTCTAATCAATGTAGTATGTTGGACTCCGAGGATCTATCAACCTATTGCTCTAATACCATCTTTGTTGCGACCTAAGCCTAGGGACCAGATGTGACCGGCGAATGGGGAACTCGAAGAAACTCCAAACAAGCCTCATAACATACCATTATACATCTTGGGTCGCGGAAGCAATGTAAAAAAATATAAAGAACGCAAACAAGGGGAATTGGGACTAAGGGAGAGAGATTAATACTTAAGTAATATGTAAAAGTTTAGAAAACAACAAGGGCAACAAACTAAGGGTAAAAGCTTGAATAACATCATAATCAAGAGAAAAGAGTCAAGGCTCATATCATAGATACATAGCATATTCAACAATACCTCTACTGTATAGATAGGAGGTGGGGCTAAGACAAGCAACCGGGCTCACCTTTGTAGTCAAAATAGGACGTAAAATAAGAGTGTCTCAATACATAATAAGAGATACATACACTAGGATCCCAGAAGTGGAGGACTCACCAACTAGCTTGAGTAGCACCGATCTAGTCATGTGAGGAGGAGGATGATCAACTTGGGCACCGCTTCCTACATGATGATATTATGTTGGCAAGAGTATGCGTTAGTACGTTTGAATGTACTAAGTATGTAGGGTGCAATGCAACAAGAGATAGGTATCATAATCGAAATGCATAACAATAGGTTGTAGGCATAATATAACAAGATGACATGAATGATTAATGCATAAGTGAAACATGCTTAAGCAACTCATGTTCATATAGGATATCATATATGTAGAAGAGATCAAGCTAGATTTCCAAAGTACAAACCCCTCGGTAGGTTAGTGATGATTTCACCCATCACCCTAGTGTGTGAGGTACAAACCCCTCATCAAGGTTAGTGATGATAGCACCCATCACCCTAGTGTGTGAGGTACAAATCCCTCAATAAGGTTAGTGATGATAGCACCTATCACCCTAGTGTATAAGGTACACACCCTTCATCAAGGTTAATGATGATAACACCTATCACCCTAGTGTGTGAGGTACAAACCCCGCATCAAGGTTAGTGATGATAGCATCCATCACCCTAGTGGTTAAGATATTAACCCCTTAACTAGGTTACCCGGATCGGGCATGGTCTAATGCAACACTTTATATAGAATATATCATATACATAAGCCCATTTCATCATCATAAAGTCAATCATATCATATCTCATGCTTTGGACCTTCAATTCATCAAGAAACCACATCCGGACATTTTATCAAACGCTTGGCGAGTGTGTAATGGGGGTACAAGACCGTGCAATTTAGAGATGAAATCATGAAAGAAAATCCATTGTAAAATCACCAATCAACACCTTGCAACACCCTCAAGCAATATACATCAAAATGCCTCATCCAACCTTGTAAAGATCCAAGATTTATAGCTCAAAACATAGCAAAACAGTCACAACTTTACATAGCTTTAACATAGCTCATAGACATGTTCGTACTAGTAAACCCATTTGTAAAATCAACTTTAAATCATGTAAATTGAGTAAAAAGGAGATTAGGGCACCATGGGTGGAAGAATCTAATGGCTAAAACCCACATACTTTGACTTTGGAGAGTTTCTTGAAGAAGATTTGAAATGGAAGCTTGAAGCTTGAGTGAAATCCTTAGGTGCGGATGAGTTTTGGGACTCTTGAATCTTGAGGAGGACTTGGGGCTTGACTTGGTTTCCTTGAATTTCAACAAGAGTTCTTGAAAACGCTGAGAATGGATGGAGAATTTAATGAAGATTAGAGAGAAATTGTGAGGTTTTTAGTGAGTTTTTAGGGCTAAAAATGGCTAAAGAATGAGGAATTTTTGTTTATATATGTATAGGGTTATTACTCGATTGCCCTGGAGTAAAAACAACAATTTTCAGAAATTTTTGAACTAATCCGTGTCGCGGACCCGTCAAGGACAGCTACTGTTTTTGTGAAGTTTGACCAAAAAATATTTTTCTTGGCACGAAAAAAGTATACCTTGTAGGTACTTGTTTTTCCATGTAATATTTACCTCTGAACAAGAATATGAAGTCGGATTTGTGAAAGTTTCATGAATTTTGAGATGTTGAAACAAAATACATCATATGGTCTTTTCGAGCTACGTGGAGGGGTATTTAAATATCTTTGATTTGATATATAAGGGAATTACGATTATGGGGGCATTCCTAGGCAAGTGTGGGGCGTTTCAAAAAGAGTGGTCAAAACAAATCGTGCATGGAGGCAGCGGGATAGAGCTTCCACAAAGAGTTCACGTGTTGTTAGTGTGGGGCCAGAGCATGCCAAAAATTAATGAAGAAATCATGCAGCAGTTTGCTCAGCTTCGCCTAAGTATGGATGTGATGATAAAGTAAGGCCAAGAGAGTGAATGTAGTGGTTCACCAACCTCCACGTACACCTATGTTTGAGGAGTCATACTATGACGAGGATACTTGTTTTGTTGCTAATCAGACAGGGGGTTTCCGGACTAATGCACAAGGGTCCAATCAGGACTATTGGCGCCAAGGTCAAGGAAACCAGGTCAAAACTTTGGTAGAGATAGAGCTTACAGGGACAATCGCGGAGGTTATTATGATAGGAATAGGGGTCCACATGCAGATTGATATCGTATTGAAGGCTTCAAAAATAGTTCTTATGTGCCACCACACAACCGCAAGGCAGGTGCAAGAAATTCCATAATTGTGGAGATGTTTAATCACCTGTTGAAGAAGGCTAAGACGCAGGATGAGACTCTAAGGGGCATGAAATCAGATATTTCAAGTGTTAATAAAAAAATAGAGTCTCACTCTATGGCTATAAAACAACTTGAACAACAGTTTGGTCAAGTGTTGACTTAGCTTAATCAGCGTTAGAGGGGTACACTGCCTAGCAATACAATATAAAATCCTAAAAACGAAGGGCAGTGCATGGGGGTCACCACTCGGGGTAGAAAGATCATAATTGACCCTCCCATGTCGGTCAATATAGAAAATGTTCGAGAGGAGGAGGTTGCCGCAAAGGATGTAGATAAAGGAGATGATTGTGGCAAGGATGGGGTGCGCGATGTTGCTGATGCGCCACAGTGGTTTAAGCCCATTCCTAGGACTCTTTCTCCCATCCCTCAGAGAATTAAAAAGAGGGAGGAGGAAGGCAAATTCAAACACTTTCTATCTATGCTAAAACAGCTCTCCAACAATATACCTCTCATCGAGGCATTGGAGAAGATTCCACGGTATGCGAAGTACATGAAGGACTTGATCACCAAAAAGTGCACTGTGAGTTAGGAGCTCTCCCAAGAGCTTCAACATTGCTGTGCTATTGCTACAAGGTCCTTGGTTCAGAAGAGAGAAGATCCAGATGGTTTCACCATACCCTGCACCATTAGAGATGTGGAGTTCGAGATGGCACTACGTGATCTAGGTGCCAGCATAAATCTGATGCCCCTTGTGGTCTACAGAAAGCTTGTATTAGGAGCCCCTACTCCAACTAGCATGCGATAATTGATAGTGGATCGTACAATGAAGAAGCCTATAAGGATACCATACGATGTGTTGGTAAAAGTTGAGAAGTTCATATTCCCCATAACTTCGTGATCCTAGACTGAGAAGTTGACTTTGATGTCCCAATCATCTTAGGATGACCCTTCCTAGCCACTAGACAAGCCCTAGTAGATATAGAAGCTGGTCAACAAAGGTTTAGATTGAATGACGAAGAAATTGTCCTTGATATCTGCCAGTCCATGAAGCATCCAACTGAGTTGAAAAGTGAAGTCTAGCAATTGGCAAAGGATGAGTAACCAATTTACCTAAGTTATGCCGTGACAATAAATCAGACACTACTTGGGAGGAAACCCAAGGTTTTTGATGTAATAGCATACTTATAGGTTTATTTCAGTTTTTGGATTCATAGGTAGTTTATTTTCTTGTGTTTTGATTGTAATTTTGGACATTAGGCTGGTTGCATTTATGGTAACAATGTACTTTTATGAAGAGTATGTAGATACAGGACTAAGTCAGCTAGTTTGGCTGAGAAGAGCACAAAGTTGGGTCTCTACAACTGGGTCTACGGGCCATCAATCACTTTACGACTCGTACCCCACCTTGTAGAGAATTCCAATAAGTCAAAAAATATGCACTCCTATACATAAGCCAACTTTACGATTCATAGATCAAACTATGAGTCGTGAATGGGGCTCGTCGACCCCAAGTAAGTTTTCTAAAAATTTTCCAAGTGTTGAGGGTTCTACGACCAACTATATGAGCTATAAAACACATTATGACTCGTGGACTGGTCCGTGAAACATAATCCTGAAAACATGGGTTGGATGTTCTACGAAACATGATTTATGAGCTATAAAACCTTCTACAACCCGTAATCAGGGTTTCATGGGGTCCAGGCCCATTAACCGTTCGTTGACCTGAGGCAATGCATAAATAGAGGGGTCAAATGATTTGACCCCATTCTTGAACTAAATTTACTAAATTGCCCCGAACAACCCATCCCCTCATTTTTCTGATCATTTTTAGCCACAGTACACTAAATTTTTGGCAAGATTCCGGTGGCACTAGGGTTTTGCTTCTAGCCACGTCCTTCAATCTTCTTCTACTTAATCTCAGTTCTTGGTTTAATTAAGACCTATGATTTGCCTTGTTTGAAAGATTGAGTTGAAAGTCTTGTGGGATATGGTGTTTAGACACAAAATCCTTATTTGAATTTGAATTATGCTAGTTGAAATTAGGTTGCCCATATTTGAATTGTTCATTAAGTCCAAAATTGGGTATTATGGCCTTGTGTGAATGATAATTTTTTGTGCCTATTTTGTCACTCACATTATATGATTGAATGATTGTGTTTGAAAATTGTTGGGTGATGACATAGGTACTTGATCTTGTTTTAATCAATTAGAAATGGTCGGAAGCATAGGATAATCCTTGTTTAACTACTTTCGGTGGGGTCTATGTATGTCAAACATGTTGGGGGTGAGGGTTGTAGTATTGAAATCATATGGGTGTGTGTATTATTGATAATTTATTGGGTAAAATAGTCTCTTGGGGTCCTTATGATGGACTTAGAAACTCAGATAACTAAGTTTTCTAATTCACGAGTGGCTTTTACGGCCTGTAGAGTAATCCACAAGTCGTAATTGCCCCTCGTGCACAATTCCAGAAACCTAATGTTTCTGAGTATCCATCAGACCAGACCTTCTACAAGTCAAAGATCACATTACAGCTCGTAGATAGGTCTCGTAGATCCATGCCTAAAATTAATTACTCACTGAAATTCTCTACGACCCAGTCTATGACTTGTAAAAAACGTTACGAGTCATACCTGGTCTCGTATTTTTTAGTAGCTAAAATTGTTTGAAACACTAGTTTACTAAGGCTCTTTATGGCTCGTAGTACCCACTACAGCCCGTAAAGCTTTCGTAAAACCCTTCTACAACTAAACTCAGAAGAGTTTTTGCATTTCAATTCTTGATTTGTGGGGCTAACCATGGTGCATATATGTTTATATTTCAGGTATTATGGCCCAAAAATCCAAACACACTGAGATCCAGGCTATGAGGAGTAGACTCAGGGATGAGCCTTCAGATGAGGAGCAAACCACTCAACTGAGTAGTTCACTAGAGGTCATAGATGTCACACCAAACCCAGAGGCTGCTGTGCCACAGACCAGAGCCGCTGCCAGAGCTGGGATACTCAGGACCTTGTTGCTCGCACTCCCTGGTATGAAGAGGGAGGCAGCGACAAGAGCGAGCTACCACAGATGACGCCATCCGAAGAGGCGTCCAGCTTTGAGGGAGGGTCTAAGGACACATCAAAGGCAGAATCCTCTACCGTACACCAATCATCATCATCTACACCGGATGCCGTCACTAATCGGTGGTACGTCAAGGGCATACGAGACATATATGTGGAGGGCACAACGTAGAGAGAGCGGGGCAAGCCAAACCGCTCCATTTATGAGGAGCCCAGGGTTATTGATGATAGACTTGACTATGTCCTCGACCTCCAGGACATGTTGACTAGATACGGGCTTCAGTGGCTCACCAGACCTTTTGGATGATACTTCTCAACCATGGTAGGGAGTTTTATGCCTCATACACAACTATTATCTAGCTTATTCTTCCCAAGGGGAAGAAGCGCCTCACTCAGCCTAGACTAACCGAGACGAGAGTGAGGAGCTAGTGGGTGGATATACCACAGGAGACCATCTGTCGTATGTTATTTGGTCCCGAGTTCCCTGCCTCCAGATCCACCACTGAGTTTGACCACAGGGTAAGGTAGATGAGGGACCTACTATTGATGAAGGATCCTAAGCGACAAGCCACATTGATGAGATGGGTGGCAGGATATATTGTAGAACAGGGTTTGGAACCTTCTTGGTTGCCACTCGCTCGAAGACCATTATCAAGGCTTCTCTTAGTTTTCCCGCCAAAGTTTTGTGGGCGATTATTCATTCACGCATCCCGCCGATATTTGCTGAAAATAATCCGATGTCGAAGCGTGCGATTTTGGTTGCTAGCATCTTAGCTGTGTATGAGATTGATTAGGTCCGCCTCCTTGCTAAGTAGATCTATAAGGCCGTACTGAAGAGGTCCACCTCCAACCCGTTCCCGCACTTGATTTACAAGCTCCGTCTAAAGTCAAGGGTGGAGATACTACATCAGCTAGACCAAATGATTGAGGCCTATCATACATTGGATTCCAGCCTGATCAAAGCTAAAGAGAACCAGTGTCACTCGAGTGAGCACAACCTCCATCTATGCCTGAGATGTTCGCCCCAGCGCTACCACCCGAGGGTTGTGAAACTGCCACCACTACCACTATTACTATTATTGAGGAGAGGCCCCTGCAGCCCGAGGCAGCTGATGAGAGGGGGCCAACTATTGCTACTCCTGAACCACAGGATACTATTTCACACCCTACCATCGCAAGCATGATCTACGTGTCCGCTGCTTTTATGTAGACCTTGGTGCAGAGACTATCACATGCTGAGTTGCAGTTGACTCAGCTTGTTCACCAGATTAGCCATGGGTCCGTTAAGCGATATCAGATGCGAAGGGTCGAAGTCAGGCATTCATGGTCGCTACTATTCGAGATCGTACTTCTATCATGGATGCCCACATCGATGCCTTCGAAGAGAGGGTACAAAAGAGATTAGGCGAGGCTCGTCTTTCAGACTTGTCAGCTATGCAGACGGAGATCCAACAGCTCTGAGCTAACTTGATAGCAACACTAGTGGCACTAGTTGCACTACCATCGGCTACACTTAAGGTGCCGGTAGTTGATTTATTTTCTCCTGAGGAGCCTACTTAGTCTTCCTTTTGGAAGAGACTGTGCATAAAAAAAGAGCTAGATGAGAGACACGTAGGCCTGAGGATGATAGAGGAGGAGTAGCTCGAGCTTTCCTTGAGGAGATCGAGGCATGATGAGGAGATGAGATAAGTTCGAGCGACGAAGCAAGTGGGGGGTGCTGGTCCCTCCGAACAGAGTACCACTGCTGAGCAGACCACCCCACAGGACTTAGCCACATACTGGAGCTTAGGTGCCCAGGTATGTTTTTGACCCCTTATGTTCTATTTTGTTTTGATTTTGTGCATTCGGGATAATGCACATCTTTTTCGATAGAGTGTGGGTAGTTATGGGCCTCAGTAAAGTCTGAGTAGCTTGGGTCCATAAGTACCTCAATTTTTGATCCCAGGGTTTTCTTTCATGTGTTCATTTTCCCTGTGGATATTTATTTTCCATTAAACCAGCACCCTTAGGATGTTCAGATAATATTTGTAGCATAGAGTACCAATACTTGTGGCATAAAGCATGTTTTTTTGTTTTTTTGAAAAATGATACCCACCAAAAATTTTGATTAAGTAGTTATATAACAACCATGCATGTTTAGGTGTTTGATAGTATCTGTTCTGATAAGTGAGGGTACATTGAGATAAAAAACATGATCTATGAGTCTTTTTTGTTGATAATGTATGCAGTGCCATGTGAGTGTTAGCATAATTTGATGAATTCATGCGTTTTGTGCTAATTCAAAACTTTTCCTGTTACTCTAAGTTAGATTATAGATTAATTGAAGGATCTTAGGCCATTGTACTTAAATAGTCCACTTTAGCCTAAAAATGACCAACCAAATGATGATATATCCCTTGTTCAGAATGTTTGAGCATATATACCTATTCTTTGAAAACACCTAATTAACCTAGCCTTGTTAGTTGAAAAATCCTGAGATTGGCCCTGGTCTTTCCTTGAACATTGTGTACCTTGACTGAGGCAAAGAGCCTAAGTTGAGGGTGGCTACCAAAAGTGGCCCTGGTTCAAGTAATGGATATTGTGCACCTCACACAAGCCAAAAGCCTAAGTTGAGGGTGGTTGGTGTAAGGGTAAAGCACAAAAATAAGGCTTGATTTAGGAATAAGGAGAAAAATCATATACTGGGTGCAAGAAAAATAAGGAATGCCTTAGTTCTAAGCTAAAAAGCAAAATAAAGTGTCAAAACAACGGAAAAAGATGAAAAATGAAAAAAAAGCACCCAGAAAAAGCTTAAAAAGGAAAAAAAAAGAGAATAAGGTGAAAAGAACAAAGTTGTAGGGATGGGCGTGACAACGATGTCACTTTTGTTGTACATCACCAAACTAAAGGTGATGTGATTGGATATCGGTTAAGAGAAACTCCTCAGCAACCTTGATTGAGCATGATATCTTAACCTGAGCCTATTCCTACTGAGTTTACTTTAAAAAGCATGATTTACTTTAAACTTGCATGTACTGACTTGATCTTGAGTTGTTGAGTCGAGATGAGTGAGTTGAGCCTTATTTTCTTGAGTTGTTTTATATACGAGTATATTCTATGTACGGACATCCATTTGGACCTGCATTGTTTTATGATGCAGATATAGGTGATAGAGACTTCAGCTCGCGCATTGTTAAGGTTCGAATCAATGCATTTCCCAGAGTTGGTGAGCCTTCCTTGCTTTCCGGAGAAGCGCTTTATCTTCTGATTTGATCTAGTACTTTATTTCCATTGATTTTGAGGTGTCCGTGGCCTATCATGGCACTATCTATATTGTTGAGTAGAGGCTTCATAGGCACTAAGCAGGGGATTTTTTGAGTATTTTGTATCCAAACTTACTTCATTGGGAACTATGATATAGTAGAGTTATATTTCATTCATATGATGTCTTTCTATTTAAGTTCTTTCTTTTGCTGTGGAGTTGGAGTAATGATGAGGCCAGGTGGTTCTCTTGGAGAACCAACAATGGTTCTTCAAGTGTCAGCTATGCCAAGGGTATCTTCCCAGAGCGTGACATTTAACTTAAGACTTTCTAAGTAAACTTGAGGAGGACTTGAGGCTTCAATTGGGTTCTTGAGATCCAAAGCAAGTTCTAGAGATTGAATGAAGGAGTTGATGATGTTTTGAAGAGGATTTTGAGAGATTTTTTGAGTTTTACGGCTGAAAAATGGCTAAGGAATAAGGGTTTCCCGTATATATAGGCATTGGGTTATTACCCAATTTTCCTTAAGTGAAAACAGAAAATTAAGAAACCTGTTGAAGTAGTTCGCGATAAGCCCGCAACGCGGACTTGCAGCGGACTAGTACATTTTCGCGTGAAGTTCAATTTTTTCCTCTGTTTTGGCCCAAGAATGGGTTTAGGACATTATTGCACTAGTGTTCGACAAGTCCTCAATGTGGACTGGTCGTATACCCTTTCTGTTTCAACCTCCTATAGAAAAAAATAATTTTTCACTACGGGTCATCTAAAAATTGAAAATCACCCCTTTCCTACACAATATTTCCCCAAGAAAAAGAATATGAAGTCAGATTTACGAAATAATGCATGGATTTTGAGATATTCAAGAAATACACTATAAGACATTTTTCTGAGGTGCATGAGAGGTGTTACATTACTACCCCTTTGGAACATTTGTCCCCGAATGTAAAGGAAACATACATAAGAGGAGTGCTTAGAAAATTTTCAGCTTAACATAAATGCAATAAATGCACTTAAACATCATTCTCAAAAGTTTCAAACATATATATCAAAAATCACCAAAACTTGTTACCATGAACATGTATGCATGCTAAAATGACATAAGAGATGAAACTCAAGACTTGGCATCATAGATAGTAGTTAACTTATTACTTTTGGCTTGAGTAGAATGGAATAGGTATGATATCGCTTCTTTATGTTCGCTTTGGATTCCCAAGTGGCACTTTCGACTTATTGATTCCTCCAAAGGATTTTGACGGACGCCACATCATTATTTCTCAACTTCTTCACTTGTCTATCCAATATTTCCAGCGTGACTTCCTTGTAAGTCAACTTATCTTCTACAATACCCTAACATCCAAAGGCACTATAGAACTTGGCTCACCTACACACTTCCTCAACATAGATAAATGAAAGGCCGGATGAACTATACTCGACTCCATAGGCAACTCCAATTCATAGACACCCTTACCGATTCTCCTCAAAATTCAATAAGGTCCTACATACCATGGGATCAATTTGCCCTCCTTGCCAAATTGAACGAAACCCTTCATGGTTGAAACCTTCAAATACCAATCATCTATACCAAACTTAAGATCACTTCTCCTCACATCACAATAGGACTTTTGCCTACTTAGATCCATCTCAACCTTTTCCCTCATAAGCCTCACTTTCTCCATGGCATCAATTACCAAGTCTGGTCTAATTAAAGCCATTTCATCAACCTCACCGAGATACCTCCCTAAAACCTCTATACATATTTGTAAAACTGGGATGAATAGAATAGGATGAATTATGCACCTCTTTCAAGATCAAGTAACTCAAACCAATCAATATTGGAAGTACACAACCTAACTTGATACCTAAGGATACAATCTCCTCCTCCAAAAGTCTCACGTGCTCTCCTTACTTTGGGAGTAAATCAAAGTATCATCTATGAACACCACCACAAACATGCTCGGGTAGGGTTTAAAGACCCTATTCAATGGATCCATAAATATCACCGGTGCACTACTTAGGTCCAATGACTCCACCACAAATTCAAAATGCCCATATCTAGTCCAAAAAGCTGTCTTTGAAATATCACACTCCTTCACTATCATTTGATGGTGTCCAGACAGAAGATCAATCTTAGAAATATGACTATCCCTTTGTAATTGATCAAATAGGTCACCCATTCTTGACGAAGGGTACTTGTTCTTTATGGTGACCTTATTGAGTTACCGGTAGTTAATGCACATTCTAAGTTGGCCATCCTTCTTCTTTACAAACAACACCGGTGCACCCCAAGATGACTTGTTACGCCTTATAAAACTTTCTCCAATAAATCCCTCAATTGGTCCTTCAACTCCCTTAACTCCGCCGGGGCCATACAATAAGGGGGAATGGAAATGGGTTGTGTATCAGGGAGGAGGTCTATACCAAAATATATTACCCTTTTAGGAGGAACACCGGGAAGCTCATCGAGGAAGACATCAAGAAACTCATTGACCATTGGAACCGACTCAATAGGAGGGATTCTAACTCAATATCTGTAACCCTTGCAAGATGATATGTACAACCATTGGAAATCGACTTTCGGGCCTTAAGATAAGGAATAAACCTACCCTTAATTACCAAATTAACCTTCCCACTCAAAGACGGGCTCATTAAAAAATTAAAACTTAACCTTACGAGTTCTACAATCAATGGAAGCATGTAACCAATCCACCCCAAGAATAATATCAAAATTTACTATGTTAAAGTCAACAAAATCACAAGGCAAGACTCTATGCAATATAGACATAGGACAACCCGTATAGAACCTTCTAGCAATAATGGATTCACCAATGGGGGTAGACACCTTAAAAGGTTCATACAACAATTTGGGTACACCTCAAGCCTATTAAGAACATATGGAGTAATGAAAGAGAAAGTGGTACCTGGATCCAATTAAGCATAGACATCATAATCATAAAACCTTTAACATACCGATAACAACATTGAGGGCCTCATCCACCTCTTGCCTTTCTTGAAGATCATAGAATCATTTTCCATATGAACCTGCTCTTAGTGTTTGGGCACCTTGTTGCACTTTCCCTCTTGAAACCACGTGACTAGGAGGACACCCTTCCTCAACTCTTGTAGCAACATAAGGGCACTAAAAGATTTGGTGCCCTATTTTTCCACAACCAAAACAACCACCTGATCCTCTTTGACAAACATCACCATGGTTCTTCCTACACCTTTGACACTCAGGAAAAGTAGCACCACCACCCTTGGCACCACCTTATGCCTTTTGAGTTCCATGAGAACCACATCCTTAAGGATGACCATCTTTAGCTTTCTTTTGAGCATTGGACACACAACAATCTTGTGGCCTATCTTGCCACCCCAAAAGCATGCATCCATGTTTCTCAAATATGTGCTGACATGATTCCTTCCATATTTTGGGCACATAAGAGGATTTGGTGCAACATTACCATTGAGCTTAGTATATGAAAGTCAACCTTTGAATTAAGCCCTACTTCACCCTTTCCTGAAGGCCATAGGGTAATCTCGCATCTTATGCCCAACACGGCCACACTTGAAACAACCCTCAGTGCCGCCGAACACATTTCTTGATGCATCTTGGCACACTCTTGACATATGGCGAAGGGGAACCTTTCTGTTTATACTTGGGCGCTGGTAGACTAGTAGAAGATAAAGCACCATGAAGTCGGGCCCTCTTAGTCTTCCCCTCCACCCTTTTATCACTTGTAATCCTGGGGTACCCGCCTGTTGGTTTAGTTGAGCGGTGACAACTTTGGCCAATAGCCATAGAGCAGTGTGAATCGATGTATATGTCATTGTCGAGAAGTTTATCATCAAGTGAGTGATGGTTACCATCTTATCCACCATTCTGATGGGCTTGAGACATACTCTAAAACGTAACGAATAGGAATCATAAATAAACCTTAGAGAATTTAACTCTATCGCACAACATAGATCATGAAGAACTGATTCATTTTCTAAAATACCTCATAGCCTCCTATTCATAGTTGTGATGCGCTTCACAACCACGAACAAAACTCTACTCAACGTGGTGTGTTGGATTTTCAAGGACCATTTACAAACCTAGTGCTCTAATACCATGCTTGTCATGACCCAAGCCTAGGCCTAGATGTGACACTACGAATGGCAAACCCAAAGGCAACCCAAACAAGAATCTTAAGTATATCATTTGCATATCCTTGGTTGCAAAAGCATAATTAAACAACAAGCAAGTAACAAATAATTCTAAGATGAAGCGAGACTTTGGGCTCATGCTATGGGGATGTTATATGGAAGAAGATTTGCCTGAATCACATAACAAATAAGGTCTAAAGGGTGGGTAAGTATGACTCACTCTATGGAGGTAATGGGGAACTTGTGACTTACATCACATCATTAATAAATATCAACACATAGAAGGGTATAAGGACTAAGGGAAGTCTTTCGTGATCATATAAACATAGTGGAGTCAAGATCATAACATACATAGCCATATATCCAACAATACCACTAACATGAGTGGAATGGGGGTCAAGACATCTCTCGGGATTACCCTCAAAAGATAAATATCCATAAGTAAATAAGTCTTAACAAAGCATGAAAGGAAAGGGGATGTTGTCCTCGAAATGGAGGACTCACCAACAACAATCTTTGAACAAGCCATCTAGCGGCGAGGAGAAGGACAAATAGGAGCTCCAGTCCCTACATGGTTAGATCATGTAGGCAAAAAGTATGCATTAGTATTTGGGATGTACTAAGTATGCGGGGTGCAATGCAACAAAGGACATAAGCCATAATAATCAAGATGCATAATCATGATCAATAGACATAAGCTCAAGATGACATGTATAATCAATGCTTAAATTAAAACATGCATGGAGATAGTAGAACTTGAATAATATATCATACATATGTGGGTGGAGACCCTAATCGACATATAAGACCAAGCAAGCTACTACTTGGTATCCCCATGTTTACTCCACACCGAATAAAGGAGTACTCTACTTGCCAAGGTAAACCAAGCATGACCCCACAAAATGGAGAACTTGCCCAAGTTGGATCCACTAGTAAAGCTCATTTAGGAAAATAAAATAAACCTTTGGTGGCACATAGTTAAGAGACCAAGACTTTATATAAGGAGCCCTAGGGTCGAGCTCCCACCTTAAGCCTCCTTCGGTGGTAAGTCTAACCCTACAGAATACTTGACATAATCATAATTTAATCATAACTTGAATGACTTGTAAAAATATGATAACATGGAATGAGTAGCTCATTCAAATACTTGACACTTACACATGGGCATATACCTTATACTAGAGGGTAAAAATATTTCATGGACTTGACCCCTTCTAGTAGGAATTACATTTCACATGAGGCTAGAGATTGTAATATGCTTGACCCCTTTTAATGAGCTTTAGTTTGTACACGAGGGAAAACTAGTTATCATGCTTGACCCCTTCATGTAGATATTATTCACTCACAAGAGGGTAGAATATAGTATAAGGGCTCAACATTTTACTTACAAATAATAGGAACTTTTCATAAATTCAATGCATGCTTAGGACGGAGCCCATAATATATCATATCATGCTTGTCTTGCAAAACATGTACGTAATAGCCTTTCATCAACATAAGAACCCTTGTAAATTTAGTCAAACATAGTGGGTATATATACATATGCTTAAGATCATGAAATTCAAAAGTATAAGATAAGAGAGGAGTAAAATCAATTCATTTGGAAATCATTCAATTCAACCCACCAACATCGTAGTAGATACCCCAATTTCGGTGTCATGAAATCCATCTTAAAAGTTCACAATCTTTCATAGTCTTCATAGTTTATATCATGCATAGATTCAATAGATATGAATCAATCGATGGAATAAGCTTTCAATAGATGTTCATGTATAATCAATTAATACTTGATAAAATCAAACATAATTCATATTTATAATGCATAATAGGAAGTACCCATGAAGTATCTAACCTTGAAATCATTAAATTTCATAGAAAAAGAGACTTGGGCTCCATGGATGAAAGGACTAATGGATGAAGACCCACATACCTTTAACTTGAGACTTTCTTGAAGAAAACTTAAGGAAGACTTGAGGCTTTAATTGGATTCTTGAAATCCAAAGCAAGTTATGGAGTTTGAACGAAGAAGTTGATGCTGACTTGAAGAGGATTTTGGAGAGATTTTGTGAGTTTTAGGGCTGAAAAATGGCTAAGGAGTAAGGGTTTCCAGTATATATAGGCATTGGCTTATTACCCAATTGCCCTTAAGCGAAAATAGAAAATTAAGGAACCTGTTGAACTAGTCCGCGATAAGTTCACGACACGAACTTGCACATTTTCGTGCGAAATCAATGTTTTCCTTGTTTTGGCCCAAGAATGGGTTTAGGCCATTTTTGCACAAGTGTGCGACTAGTCCACAATGCAGACTGGTCGCATCCCCTTTCTGTTTTAGCCTCACATAGCGAAAAATAATTTTTCGGTATAGTTCACCTAAAAATCGAAGAACACCTATAATTTTGCCCCATGAAAAAGAATATGAAGTCGAATTTGCGAAATAATGCACGAATTTTGAGATATTCAAGAAATATACTGTAGGGTATTTTTTCGAGGTGCGTGAGAGGTGTTACACCAGTGATGTTAAATATAATTTCAAAGTTGAGTGGCCTTGTAAGATATAAACACTATATTTAAACTATAACTTCCAAATTTTTATGTGTGTTGTCTATTTTACAATTGTTTACCATCTTTTCAATTTCAATAATAGATGGTCTATTTTTATTAAATTAAAAATTGACATTTTATTAGTGATGAATTTATTAAGATTACAATTATTTATTCTCAAATAATTCAAGTGAGAAAATAGCAAACATAATGACAAACTTATTATTCTCCTAACTAGTCAGAACTTACAAAAAAATAATCTACTTTGATCTAATTAGATGAAATAGAAAATCTTATAATAGTTCAAGGGCATAATTGGAAAGAAACTTTTTACAGAATTTTAAACCAAGCACAAAATTAAGTGTAAAGCAATAAACCAAACACGGGATAAAAAATAATCTTAGCATTAATAATCTCTACATAACTAGTCCCTGGATTATTCATTTTGTACCGAACGACCCCTAAATATACATTATGATACATAAATATACACTAACTATGCATGCCTATACAACGAGGGCTGAATGCACAAAATTGTAACATATAGCCAAAGGTCAGCTGAATGACTACTTTTCATAATTAAAAAAAAAGTTGACTATTTTTTGTGTAAATAATTTTTCTCAGTGGCTTGTGGGTATAATTATCCCAAATTAAAATGTCTCTCGAGATGTGCAATTCTTATAAGATTATAATAACTTTTAGTAGAAAAAATGATTTAAAATTTTAAAAATAATGACAAATCAGATTCTATAAAAATATATGTGCAATTTTTATAAGGTTATAATAACTATTTACTCAAATAAATAAAAGAAAAAATTGATTTAAAAAATCATATAAATAACATTAATTATGAGATAAAGGTAAGAAAGTAAAAGAAATTAATAGCATTGATAATGAAAGAAATTAAATATGATCATCTTCTCTATTTCAAAAAGGACAAAATAAAAAAATAAAATAAATAAAATTTCTTTTCTTAGTGTGTGTAATAAATAAATAAATAAAATAAAATAACTTTAATTAAAGACCCAACAATAGTCAAAATAAAAGAAGAAAGAAGTTAGTAAAATAAAAAAAATTGAAAGAAATAATGTTAGCAGTAAACTTTAATTGAAACAAATTAGAAAAAATAAAATAATCTTTAATTAAAGATACATAAAAATAATTAAGACAAAATAAGAGAAAAAAAGGAATTAGCAAAATACTTATTTTCCTCCTAATTTGATACGAATTTCATAAGTAGATTGATTATTTTTCCGAATAATTCTTCTTAACCTTTGAAACTGTCATGCCCCGGGAGGGTACCTTAGGCGTCACTGGCACTCGGAGACTATTGCTAGTCCTCAAGTGAACTACCTAGTCCCATTACATTTGTTCAATAGTAAATTAGCAGAAGATGTTACAGAATAATAACCTTAGCCATCAGTGGGCAATAAGACTTCTCAACTATGTCTATCACATGAAGCAGGATAAATGAAGAAACTCACTTAAAAACGGAAACAAGGAGGAAAAAGGACCTCAATCATCATCTATCATCTCTCTGTGTCTATGAAGCCTCAGTAACCACTGTCTAAGAAGGTACAATGACAGGCCGTGACCACAATCAATTGAAATAACTCAACAAAAATAATAAAAAAAAAGAATCATGCTCTGAATGCAGGGGAGGACTCACCACTCTCTGGAACCAAACAGCTCTGGCCCTCAACCATTCGCCTACTGAAGTCCTCTGTATACTGAATCTGTATCATAAAATGATGTAGCACCAAAGGGGCGTTAGTACGTGGAATGTATTATATGTAAAATGAGCTAATGTAAACAATATAGGTAAGAGAATATAATATGAAATCAACTCATCAGTTACTCAATCTCAACTAAGAATAAGGAATAGGACACTATTACATCACCATCAGTCAAGACTCATACTATCACATCAACATTAGAGTACTAACAACATGGGACCTATTTAGGAGTTTCTTGGACCTACACCCATCACCTATGAGTCGGTGATAGTATAACGAAGTGATGTCGTTGCGGCATCTGTCCAGTACCTTGCCGGGGTAAAAGGGCGTACATCTGTGGGTTTATAATAATGTCAAGTCCTCTTTTGGGACTAAGGAAATATCTTGCTCATGGTCCAATCCTTTTCTGCGCTGGCCACGTAGTTAATGAGTGCGAGTGAGGCTCACTTTTACTCATTTTTGGTGCTCAATACTCCTCCCAGGACTCAACATGCTCATAAACATCAACATCTAGGTTTCTCATCTTTTAGTCCCTTTTGGACAAGGGCAGTAACTCATCTCATCATCTCTTAACTCGGGAAAATTATGAACATTCTTTAGAACTCAAGTGTAACCTCCTAAAGATTCTAAGAGTCTCACCCTCTATCAATTCCAGCAGCACTATCATCAGCACTCACTCAAATCAAGACCCGGACCACAATAATCAAGCACAATTAACTTCCCAAGGCTCTGGACATCAACTCCTAGGTTAATTCATAGCTTATTTGGAAGTAAAACATGTAGAGTTTATACGATAGTCAAGGTAAAGCATTTAACAAGTAGTTCAAATTATGATGATCATCACTTTCAGAAAATATAAGCAAAGTAAAAAATGGTTTTTAATATACATTCAAGATTTTTGTACAACAAGACCCATCACTTTCAATTATTCAACATAATTCAATCATGGGGCACATGGGTGAAAAATCTCATTTTCTGGGTAGCCTTTACATATCTGAGATGAAGATTGTACTAATCTTCAACAAAAATTTGACCCAAACTTTGGAAATCCTCAATCCCCTTCTTGCTATTTCTCTCAGAAACTTTCACGTACTTAGAACTTGGAGAACATGGGTTTTTGAAACCCTTTGTATGAATTAAAGGAGTTAAAACACATTTTGGGGTATTCAAATAGGTTGGGAATACCTAAATTACCCTTCCCAAAATCAAAAGAAAACTCGTCACCAAAATTGCACTGGTCCGCAACGTGGACCCATCACGCACCAATGTATTTTCGAGAATTTCAACCTCCTTCTAAAATGAAGAAAAAAGCATAAATATGGATCTGCGATGGGTCGGTGTCATGGCCATGTTGTGCACCCTCACTGTTTTCGGTTAAACTTACGAAAATTATTTTTTGACCCGATTGCTCTAAAATCGGGTGGAGGTCATTTTTCCACTCGATTTTTCGTGTTGATCGCATATTTGGTCTCGAATTTCCCGTTGGAGCTTTGGAAGACGCATTATGCACATGATTACGTTCTAAGGGTATTTTGATAAATTTTACTGGGTGTTACAGAAACACTAATCATTCTTCCTATAATGTTTCTCAACCAAAATAATTTCTTTCAGAATATATCTCCTTATAGTCGGAATCAACATTCTTTCAAAAGATCTTATTTTGAAGAAATTTGTTTTTTGCATGATCTTTCTCCTTACATCAATATCTTTAGAAGGATCGTATGATACTCTTGACATCTCAATTGCGGAATTTGACACCCGTATATTCATCATCATCATTAGAAGAAGACGCTAAGTGATGAAGTCCATTGTTGTTGGTTACAAATACTGATATATTTTTATTTTATAATTTAAATAGACATAAATTGTTATGAAAAGTGAAAAGTTTTTGGTCTTTTCACCCTTCATTTACGTCAATGTGTGTTAGTGGGAGGGATGTTTTAAAGGAACGTGATTAATTGGGTAATGCATTTAAATATTTTCATTTTTTGTTGCAAATAGAAAACTTTTATACTACCCCGTGTGTACACACACACACTTTTTTTTTTAGAAGAGTAATTTTATTTTTGAGCAATTATTTTTTAATAAAAATATTTTTTAAAATTGAGATAAATACATAAATATCAATATTGAACTAAAAAAAAGATGTCACATTACATTTTCTATTTTACCTTTATTATTACATATAAATATAAATCTTTAGTAGAAGAAATGATCTAAAACATTAAAAAAATACAAATCAAATTCTGTGAAAATATATATGCAATTCTTATAAAGTTATAATCACTATTTACTGAAATAAATAAAAGAAAAAAATTGATTTAAGAAAAATCATATAAATAATATTAATTATGAGATTAAAGTAAGAAAGTAAAAGAAATTGATAGCATTGATGATGATAAAACATGATCATCTTTTCTTTTCAAATAAGACAAAACAAAAAATAAACAAATAAAATTTCTTTTCTTAGTGTGTGTGTATGATAAATAAATAAAATAAAATAACTTTAATTAAAGACACAAAAATAGTGAAAATAAGAGAAGAAAAAAATTAGTAGAATAAAAAAGTTGAAAGCAATAATATCAGCAATAAACTTTAATCAAAGACAAATTAAAAAATAAAATAATTTTTAATCAGAGATATATAAAAACAATTAAGACAAAATAAAATACTTATTTTCCTCGTAATTTGATATGAATCTCATAAATAGTTTGATTATATCTATGAGTAACTCTTCTTACCCTTTGAGACACTAATCGCTCATCCTATAAATTTCTCAACCAAAATAAAAATTTTCTTTCAGAATATATCTCCTTATGGTTGGAATTAACATTCTTCAAAAAAACTGTTTTGAAGAGAATTTCTCTCTCTCTCTCTCTCTCTCTCTCTCTCTATATATATATATATATATATATATATATATATATAATAAAGGAGAGTAGTTTTGTATGTGATTAAGCCAAGTGGCAAACTATTGAAAACCCACTTGGCAATTTTAGGACAACAAAACTAATGAATATGATAATAAAATCTTTAATTAAGAGATTGAAAATAATTGAAAAAATTAACAAATACATTAGTTTTTTACAAATGAAAGTAAAAAAAGAAAAGAAAATGAGAAATAGAGGAATATTATTTAACTACTATGTATATAAATGATAAAAATCAAAATGTAATTTCAAATTTAATATTACCCATGTATATACATGATAAAAATCATATACAGATTAACATTACCATATATATATATATATATATATATAAGAATATTTTTTAAAATTGTGAAAATACATAAATATCAATATTGAACTAAAAACGATGTCACATCACATTTTCTATTTTAGTTTTATTATTACATATAAATATAAATCTTTAGCAGAAGAAATAATCTAAAACTTTAAAAATAATGACAAATCAAATTATGTAAAACTGTATGTGCAATTTAAAATTAAGTAACTTAAATTTAAACTCAATATTATATATATTGAAATAAAAAATAAGAAAGTCAATTACTTATTATTTGTAACACACAGAATAAAAAACTTGAGCACCGACAAACTAGGAAAAGATAATTAAAATATAGTAGATAAAATATATGAAGAGGGGGCGGATGCAAAACTAATATTTTAAAAATATAATGAAATAAGTAGCTAATACGCATATTATTGTCTATAAATTTTAATTAAAGAGATATGAATAATAAAATAGATTTATTTTATATTATTTTATAAGAATAGAACTTGGTAATTATATTATGCTAAGTGATAAGCTAATAAAAGTCAATATTAACAATTTAAAACATGTTACGTTATCTTTATTTATACATATTTGATTATGAGAGATTGAGGTGTAACGCTCGACAAAATTACCAAAATACCCCTAGAGGAGATATGTGCGCTGTAACACTCCATGAAATTTCCGAAATACACCTTGAATGGGATCATGTGCATAACGCGTCTTCCCAAGCTCCAATGGAAAATTCAAGATCGAATTTACGATCAGCATGAAATATTAAGTGGGAAAATGGTCTCGTTCAAATTTTAGAGCCATTTGATCGAAAAATAATATTTTGATACAAAACGAAAGCAGTGGTTGTGTGCGCCCAAGGCACGATGTGCCTGGGACACGGACAAACCTTGAATTTTTTTAAATTTTCATTTTACTTTGAGGGTCATTCCGGTCAATTTTCAACCCTTTCTTAGTTCAATAAACGAATATAAGGGATCCTTTACATCAAACCAAGTCCAAAGAATTTCTAACAATTAAGTTTTCGAATGAGTAGATAAAAGAGTCAACTTCGAACGATCATATCTCCTAAAGTATAATGAGTTAGTTGACACATACTATATCACATCGAAGTTATTTGAATTAGCTTTCCAACACATCCAATTTCGCCTTAATCAGAGTTCGAAGGAGAAAGTTATGACCATTTTAGTGAAGGAGCGCAGACCTGTCTAAAGGTCCGTGCTTGGATCACGTCGTGGACCAAATGCGAACTCTTACTGGATAAGCATATCCTAAAACCTTTGCGGGTCTATTTAAGATCCCAAAATGCATAAAACATCAATTTTCATAATCAAAACTCTCTCCCTTCACTCCTAAACATAAACACTCAAGAATCATCAAGAAAGTCATCAAGTTAAGATTCGCTTTCAAGATTCATCCTCAAGGTGAGTTATTCTTCATAAATTTTAATCTTTCCAACCCAAATTTCTTTATCTATTCATGAATCTCTAATAGAATCTTACATCATAACGTAGGGTTTCAAGAAGACGAATTCAAGAATCCCAAGAAAAGGATTTCTTGATTCTTCTTTTTAATAAATGTAGGGTTCTTCATCAAGAACTCTAAAAGTTCTAATCCAAGAATTTAAGAATCAAGGAGAAGTCCTTTTAATAATATCTTTCCAAGTTCTTCCTCTCTAAAGGAACCACAAAGATCGAGGATTTTCTCTAAGAAAGCTAGTATTCATCAAATTTCGATTGTAATATCTACTTTCCAAGTATGTAAGACTAAACTTAAAGCATGAGATTGTTCTCCCATATGCCCCATAGATGGTTATAGATGAGTTGAGAAACCATGAGTTCCCACACACGATTCTTAAAGTATTATCTTGATTAAATTCTTAAATTAAGTTCTATTATATTAATGAGTTTCCTTCATACAATAATATCTTGATAATGTTCTTGAAGTTGAGTAATTGTTTGAATGTATATTCATATCTTCATTTGCATGAACCCTAATTGAGGATTATGGTTGCTTTAATGCATTATTTTGAAAATCACGATTTGATGGTCATACTAAGTATGTTAAACGCTGATGTTTTTTTTAGCGTATTCTATCGGGTTTTCATGAATATAACTTTTGAGCATGAATAATGATTTGAGAAAGAGTTTTGATGATATGCAGAGATTTTTGAAGCATGAGTTTTTTTATACGAAGACAATTGACATTTTTAATGAGTTTTGACTGAATTGAGCATTGAGTCTAAATGATGCTTTGAGTACATATTGATGATAATGTAAATATATTTTCTCATAATAGTTTCATTGATAGATGATGGTGATAATTGATATGAGTCTTAAAGAGGATTGATTTGATTGATGAGTTGTGTATGTTTTAGTCTTGGGAGTATTATTCAGCACTGAGTTGAGTGAGGAGTGTCACCCCAGAACTGCGTTTGCCAGAGTAGGATAGTCGTGTAATACATTCTGGCGACTCTTGTCCCAAAGGTTGGATATTCTCTTTGGATCCGAGAGTGAGGCAGAGATGCTACATCCTTTAATATGGCAAGTTTAGGAGGGGCTGACAGTGATGCTAATTCGTTATGCACCACCTAACTTAAAGGTGGTGGGATAGGATAAATGTCAGTTACGAGAAACTCTCAAGCAACATTGATTGAGGATGAGATTTATAACGAAGTCATTCTTTCTTTTCAGATATATATTCTAAAGAGCATGATTTACTTTAAACTTGCATGTTATACTAAGTTGAGATAAGTTGAGTTGATGTTATTTCCATACTATTCTACTTGTTTAGGTTTCATTAAGCTATTTTACATGCCAGTATATTTCATGTACTGACGTTTCTCTTTGGGACTGCTGAAATGACCCTAAAAAGTGCCCGAAAATGTGCATTGGAAGTGCCCAAAATTGTAATGTCCATATATCTCAAAATTGGTGCGTGATATAGAAAATCCGACTTCATAATTTTGATCAGAGGGCAAAATTGAGTGGGAAACGGGTCTAACTCCGATTTTAGAGCAACCGTATCAAAATTTAAAAATTGGAAAATGCGATTTCTAGTGAGCAGTGTGTGCCCTTGGCGCGATGCGGTCAGGGCGCGACTATGTGTTATTTTTGCCCAATTATTTTATCTCGGTCCAAGGCTTTTGGTCTTGGGCTTGAGTCTTCCCATGCGTAAAAATACCTGTACTTAGACATATTTCACCTTCATATCATACAAGACATTCCCCAATACTCTCTCAAACACTTAGACAAATATTTTAACCAAAATTCAAGTGCCAAATCTCATTTCGAATCTTAAGGATTTCGCCCAAGCTTCAAGTTCTCATCTCAATCTTCATCAATTAATTCTCCAAAGCTAAGATATGTGGGTTTCAACCATTAGGTCCTTTCACCCATGGTGCCTAAACTTCCTTTTACATAAATTTATTGTCTCTAAGTTGATTTACTTATGAGTCTAAATTACTATTAATTGGACTATGAACTATGTTGGTGTTTCATGGAAGTGTGACTATTTGAGCATGTTTTGAGAAATGAATCTTGGATCTATCTTGAGATTTGATGAAGGGTTTTGATGTATATTACATGATGGTATTACCTAGTATTGGTGGGTTGATCTTACTTCAAGTTTACTTGTATGATTTCTCTCTTGAACTGTATGATTTTATACTAGCATTGCACCCCACCAAGTGTTTGATAAAATGTTCAGTTAATGTATGTTGAGTTGTTGAAGGCCTAATGCTTGGCATATGAGTAAGTGACTTTATGATGATGAAAGGATAGTATTTATGTGATGATTTCATGTTATGTATCTATACTGTTGTGAGTTGACCATAACTAGTTGAGGGGTTGATACCTCAATCACCTCGGATGAGGGTGGTAAGCCATCAACTAATTAAGGGGTTGATACCTCAATCACTTCCGGCTGAGGGTGGTCATGTCCGTCAACCACTTGAGGGGTTGATACCTCAATCGTCTCAGATGGGGGTGGTAAGCCATCAACCAATTGAGGGGTTGATTCCTCAATCGATTCTTCGGGGTGGTCTAACTTGGATTCCAAGTACTAAGTTATTTGGTTTATGATGATGGTCTCTTCTTTCACATGTAATATGTCCTATATAAGCATGTTTTACTTCAAGTATCATTCATACATGTCATATTGTTATTATGCTAT
>JAPFFP010041907.1:0-14703 GCA_026153255.1 Solanum medicagineum | reverse complement strand
GTTGATATTTTATGAAGGAATATTATGAAAGAATGGAAAAGGAAACCAAAGAACCAAAGTGAATTATTCGTCAAAATATTCTCTGTTCTTTAATTTGTTGCCATTGTTATCAAACTACTTCAAGAAAGTTAAAAAATAAATTATTCAGTAATTTTATGGGGCATCATTAATGTTATGAGCGTGTTTAATTGATCTTTTGAATCAATGCCTAACAATGATGTTTCACAAGGAAATAAGTAGAATAACGTCTCTAACTGCAATAGGAGTTTAATTGAGAGTTTGATCTTTAATAGTTTATGAAATTGAAAATACTGCTACACAACCTACATTGATCATTTAGCTTTCTAAGTTAAAAGGACTCCAAGGTGAAAGATTTTCGACCTAGAATCACCCTTCATGATATTTTTCAAGGTATAAATGATCGAAAGTTTAAATTGTTACTATTAATGTGTGGCTTCACATTCTGCCAAGCTTCAAGAGATTACGTTTAAATATAAGGATACTTCTATTAATAATTGAGTAAAACAAACCTATAAAAATCCAGAAAGTGAATACATCTAGATGAAAGTGCAAGGGGAGCATGGGGTGTGTGACATCCCATCAGTCTATCTTCACATGTATCTATGTTTTAAGCCTCATTTTATATGCAGAAAGTGTATTAAGGTCATAAGAGACACCTAGCACTTGGTCGAGTTCAAAACATTCCTATAAATTGAGTTTCTAGTCTTAGAATATGCAAGTGTCAACTTTAAATGATCATAACTCATAGCATACAAAGTATTAGATGTCTTATGACCTACCAAATGAAAACTCTTTGAATCAACTTTCCAACTCAACTGATTTGACCTCATTTGGAGTTCGGAGTCAAAAGTTATGGCCGTTTTATTGAAGACTGCCAGTGCAGAGTTGCTTCTAGAAACCCTTTTACGGGCCCATATATTAAAGTACGGTCTGTCTGGTAACTCATGGAAAAAGATTTTGAAAGTCTAATTTTGGTCCCAGAATTTACGGACCAATCTGCGGGTCATAGAGCCCTCTACAGGCCGTATAATAGGCTTGTGAAAGTGATCCAGAGACATCAAAATTTGCCCAAAAGTTTACGGAAGGGTTCCTACGGGCCATAGAAGCTTCTACGGGCTCTAGATAGTCTCATAGACGAGCCAATCAGTGATTATAAAGAGGGGTGTTTTCATCATTTCTCACCATTGAAGCCTAAATTTGTTAGTTTTCACCTAATTAAACCCCTAAAACGTGACTTTCATATCATTAACGTTCAAACACTCTCAAAACTCAGAACATAGTTTCAAAGGGGCAAAAGCTAAGGATTTCAAGAACCTTCTTCTATTTCTTCAATAAACTAATTCTCCAGGTATGTAAGGCCTATAAAAATCTTCTTCACTATTTCACCATCGTGTACTATTAGTTTTCTCCCAGTATCAAGTTATTAGTTGGAAACAAGATTTCTTTATTTTGAGAAATTGTTCTTTTTTATGCTATTTTTGAAGAAAAACATGAAATTTACTGAATTTTTCTACTATATTGAGGTCTTAGGTTGAGATACTAAGTTTTATTGATAAGCTAGCTAACCCCTAAAATTACTATGAAAATCTACGAACTTCCAATTCTTGCTTCAAACATAAGAAAAGCATTAGTATAAGCATTCTATGAACAGTGAAGAATGAAACCTATTTTAGATAGTTTTGCAAAAAGTTTAAGAGAATGCTAAGGTGGGCTAAGTCCCAAAAAAAATAAAATTAATACTTAGAGCAGATTATATTCTTTTAACTGTGAGCATTATAAGAATTATTTTGGGAGTAGTATTGAGCACCGATATGAGTGAGAGTAATAATACCTTGAACTCATAAACTTTGTAGCCGACATAGGATAGGATTTTACCAGAAGTACAATTCCTCATTTTCACTTAGATGGCCCAGTTTTGGGATGAATCCACTCCCTTAGTTTTCGTTTCATACCTTGGCAAAGTATGGAACAACTCTGGCAGCGTAGGCAACCTCCCGAGTGAGTCTTGGTCATTTTCCCCACAACATAGAGATAATATCATATACATACATTCCTTTCATTATCATATAGTCATTCAACTCATAAGACATATATTGGACCTTCAATTCCTCAAGAAATATAACCCGGACATTTTATCAAGCACTTGGCGGGTATGTAGTGCGAGTATAAAACCATGTATTTCAAGAGTAGAATCATGCTAGAAAATTCAATGTAAATCCCTAAATGGATACTTGGTAACACACTCAAGCAATATACATCAAAGACATCCATCAAATCTCACAATAAACCTTAGATTCATAGCTCAAAACATGCTAAAACAACCATAATTTCATGAAACCCCAACATAATGTGCAGTGAAATTCATAATAGATCAGATCCATGAGTAACTCAACTTTAAATTATGCAATTTTAGGTAAAATAAAGCTTGGGTATCATGGGTGGAAAGAATCCATGAAAGAAACCAACATACCTTGGCTTTTGGAGAATCCTTGAAGAAGATTGGAGATGCAAACTTGAAGCTTGATTGAGAACCTTAAGATACAGATGAGTTTTGAGACTTGAATTTAGGAGATGAAATATTGTCCAAGTAAGTACTTGGGAATGTCTTGAATGATATGGGGGTGAAATAAGGCTAAGTATAGGCATTTTCACACATGAAAACACTTAGGTCCAAGACCCAAAGCCTTGGACTGAGATAGAAAAACTGGGAAATATTTACACTATGGCGCGCCCTTGGTGCGTCGCTGATTTGATGTTCACGCTCCAATAATAAAGAGATCTCTATCAATAATTAACCTAACTGAAGGTCAGGGTCGAATCCATAGAGAATACAAGGCTTGACTATAAAAATTCACTATCAATCAGTTCAACTATACATGACTAAAATCTCTAAATGGGGGAGGAGGGGTTTGTGATTTAAGAACCAAAAAAAAGTAGAAACTATACTATTATCCGAAGAAACACTCAAATTTAGGGACAACTTGGGAATTGTGTTCCGCATGGGTCGTTGACTCGATTACCCTAGACAACATAACTATATTTGAGAATTTGCATGCACAACAGTAACTTAGGTTCTTCCAACCCTCTTGTGAAGGTGAAGGTCGAATTTTGCCATGGCGGTTGGTCAACAACCATGATGTGCCAACTAACCATTACCTATTGTCCCAGTCAATCTCCCCTTGGTCAGGTTTGGTTGATTAGATGAGAACACATCAATCGAATTCTGTCATCCACTTCCCTTTTCCTATTTGTCACTACCTTGGTTGGGATCATTATAGTAGGCGGGGTTTGGTGTTGGCCACCACCAAACTACAATCAAAATGAAGGAAAATAAATAATACATGCAAAACCCCATTCATAGAAATGCAATTACTCCAGGTTATCTAAAATCAACTACCCATGGTTCGCACAACCCCAAGTTGTGGTGCTTAGCTACTCATGGCTAAGGCAAAACCAATAAGAATGCAAATACAATACATAATTGAGAATTTTACCCAAAGCAATGAAGATAGATAATACTACAAGTTGCAATCCACAAGCTTGATAGATGGAGAATGATTACAATGTGATCCTTGCAAACCCAAAAAGTGGGTTTTCCAATAGAAAACAAGAATCTACACTAAAACCCTAAAATATTCTAGAGAGAATATTCAATGTCCATATTTTTGAATCTCACGTCTGGTCTCCCCCAAATAAACCCTAACTTAAAGTATTTATTATATTTAAAAACTTAACCCTAAAAATTACACAGAAAAGACAGCTGGTAGCAGGTACGTTTCACAGGTTCGACTCGTAGGGTGAACTATAAGTCGCAATTAGGGTCTCGTATCAGGCACTTAGAATTTTGGACTTGACTATTATGACCCACTGGTATGAGTCATTGCTTGGGATACGACTCGTATGCTCCTCTCGTAGTCTAGGCCTTCAGTTTTTGATCCAAAATTTTGGCTCTCTGTTTCTTGCTAGGAGTTCACCTACGTGAGTCGTAGTGAGACCTACTACTCATAGGGTGTCCCCGTAAGGCTGACCTCCGCTTAGCAGATTTATGACTTTTGCTCTCTGTTTCTTACTACAATATCTCCCTATGACTCGTAGCTTGGGCTGCGACTGGTAGGTAAGCTCGTATATCTTGCACTTTAGCAAAAATCTGCAATTTTCTCCCATCATTATGCCAACCTACCTTTTCTGCAATAACAACACAAAAAACATATGAAATACATAAAAAGTCACATTAAGAACTCACGAAGTCCCTTGTTTTAGGCATCAAATGTGCTGTATTTTGACAGCACATCAACACCCTCAACTTAGAATTGTTGCTTTCCCTCAAGCGACAACTCAATCTAAGCAGATAATGAGAAACACATAGTAGTTATACCAATGACATATACATCATTTACTCTAATTTATGAACCCACTTTCATTTTCACGACCAGATTGCAAAGCTCCTAAGCAAAACAAAGACACAAGGATAAATCAGACAACCAAACTATGATAAGCTAAGGAGCATCAACTATCTGTAATCACTGTGTTAGTCATATGCTAATCAAGCAGTGAAATGCCCTCACAAAAAAGAAGTCCCTTTTACTCACTCCAAAAGCATTTAAAGCTCAGGGACTAGCAAGCATTCTCACTCTCACAAACGAAATTCATGCAAAATCACTAACACCATAGGCTTGCCTCTATACTCAACTTCTGGTTTGGTGACAAAATGGATTTGGATCACTTTAGGACTTAATGGCTTGTAATATAGGCTCATGGGGCTTTGGTATGGTACTTTAGGCAAGTAGTGACTAAAAGCTATCCTTGAACCATGTTTACCAACACTGTTACCTTCATGACCCAACCATTTTCACCAAATCCACCCCTATTCTCCTACTTCAAGCTTTCCTCGAGTGCTTTCATTCTCTTTTTTAGCTGTGCCTTATTTTTGAACTCATTCTTGCTATTTTCTTCAATTCAAGGAACTTTTGTTTTCTTTTTTCACACTTGGCTCATGGTCTTTTTTTTATTTCTTTTCTTTATTTCCCAACTAACCACCCCATTTTTCTTTCTTTACCACAACAAAAGGCCATCCTCAACTTAGGCTTTTAGCTTGAGGTGAAGTGCACAATATCTATTCCTCAAACCAGGGCCACTATTTGTAGCCACCCTCAACTTAGGCTTTCAACCTCAATTAACGTTCACATGTTCCATGATTGACCAGGGCCAATATCAAGGTATTTCATAAAACAAGGCTAAACTAGCTAGATGTCAAGAAAGAATGAGTGCATAGAGGCTTAAACATTTGGAACAAGGGGTTCACTAACACATTTGGTAGGTAATTTTAGTCAAAAGTGGGCTCACTAAAAGAACAAAGGCCTAAGATACCTTCCAAATCAACCACATCACCAAACCAATTTTAAAGTAACAAGGCAAGTTCTGGGTCAACATATGATGCATGAATGCAGCAAAATAAGCTCACAACACACATAGCATTGCACACACAATCAAGTATTGACTCACAGTTCATGCTTCCAGTCTCAACTTACCTTTTCATTATCAGAACAAACATCAGTAGATAATCATTATGCATGATTGCACTAATAACCAACAATCTCAAAAAATTTTGAGGGTACCGAATTTTCAACAAGATTGAAAAAACATTTAAAAACTATGTGTACGCCAAAAGACAATACTATTATGTATCTACAAATTATCTACACTACCTAGACATGTCGGTTCAACAGAAAAATAAAACATCCACAAGGAAAAAGAAACACGACAAGAAACCTTGGGATCAAAAATAAGGGGAAGTTATGGACTTGAGGTTACTCAGACTTCACACTAATCCATAACTTCCCATACCCCACCAAAATAGAATACTTTGTCCTCAAAATAAAAACATATACTAAGGCCAAATAACTAAGACACACACACACACACACACATTAAAAACCAACATTTCAAAACTACAAATCCAAAACAAAAGTAAGAACAACATTCAACACAAAACATTTAAACATAACCAAAAATAACATAACAAAAATATTGTCTAACAAAAAGAACAAAGTTTCCATAAATAAAAAGTAAGGGATGGGGTCAAAAAAAACAAACATAATGGTGCTCAAGCACCGACATCTGTCTGATCCTAGGGTTCCTGAGCTATGGTCTCCTGTTCTGAAGTTTGGGCTGCAGCGACATGTGAACTGCCCTCTCCCTATGCTATCCACTGCTCCTGTTCCCTCTATATAGCTTGTAGAGCTAAAGACTTCTGTACCACCTCATCTGGTATCAACTCCTCCCCCCGTGCTGCTGGATCATCAAGTCTAGGCCTCTTCTGGCTCAACTATGGGTCATTAGTCTCGAGGGGCCTCTTCTCATGGGCATGCGGGCGGTCAACTAACTAGTCAAAAACCTCATCACCCATCGGTGCCATCTCCGGGACTGCAACAGGGGCTACTATCATTTGCAATAAGTTGGCCTTAAACTTGGCCAACTTCTCTGTCACTACGCTTGTGTCAGTAGGCCGAGCACCCTCAAGCCTCCTCTGGACTCTCGCCTCGAATGCATCAACACAGGCATCCACCGCTCTAACCCTCTGATCTATCAAATCACGGGCGAATGCCTTTGCCCTCTCTTCTGAATTGTGTGCGGTTTGACGTACCCATGGTCTGACCTAGGCCGCTAGAGTCTGTAGCCTGAACTATGTTGTAGATACCCTGCGTACCCGTGCCTGAAATGCAATAGTAAAGTCAAGAGAATCAACCTGCACAGAAGATGATACTGGTGGGGGGGGGCATTGGAGGATGACGCTGACTCAATCTCAATAGATAGCAAAGCTACTGTAGTAGCCAGAGTAGTGCCGGCGGTGGCTGGAGTAGAGGGATCAATAGCGAATGGATTTGGGATAGCCGGAGAAGCTGATCGCATTAGGGCCATCGGATTCTCATCAGCTTTGATCAGGCTGGGATCCATGATATGTGTGGCCTCTATATGCTGGTCCCGATAGGGGTCGGCACGAACACCTGCTGCACTACATAACCGGTGGATGAAAATAGGGAATAGCAGTGAGATGCTTGTTCGGATAACGGACTCGTAAATCTACTCAGAGATAATACAGGACCATTCTATCTCATAACCAGCTAGGATGCTGGCTAATAACACGACTTGCTCTAGAGTGATCACACTATCCGTGAAAGTGGCCCGGATGTGCCAACAGATAATCGACCACCAAAACTTGGCCCGGAAAGAGAGATGGTCTTTCACTATCGGATCAGTGTGGTTTGTGACCCACTTCGGCTCAAAACCCTCCTCATATATATGACTGGCAATCCACTGCAGTAGCTCAGTTTTTGCCCCAACGTCTTTCTCGTTCACTACGTTCCTCATTTTGGAGATTCAACCATCAGACTCGCTGGTGGACTGAGGCACTCTGTAGTTGGGCCCGAACTGAACCCGTCAGATCATCTCCTCCGAGATCTTAACTTTCTGACCCCTGACAGAAACCACTCGTAATCGAGGTTGCTCAATAGCCTCCTGTTCTTTGGTAGGCCTCGAAGAAGTGTGGCAAGGTAGGCAGCATAAAATTCACGGACCAAGAAAGGGGCGTAGTTACCCAAATGTTATGCTGTGTAATATAGTCCATTTCTATCTATCTCCCATCTAAGCCCGACACCCTATCCAAACTGGAGTCCTTCAGCCTGGATTCCTCATGGAATTGTCTAACCAAATTGCCTTGTCCTTTTGGATCTAACCCCATGTCGTAGATCTTTTTCACTCCTACATCATACCCTTCGAGGTCGGGTGGGGGTTGTGATTGCACTTCCTCCTGCTGAGCTTATGACCCCTCCTCAGAGTCTGAGACTGAGGTATGTGTGGGGGTCATCTATGGTGAGCCTCTTTCGAACCCATCACCATTGCCCTCCTCCTCAGACTAGGAGGGACTCTCAACTTCTACCGGGGCCATAGCAATGCGACCTCGAGTTTGAGGCACATTTGCCTCAGGGTCTATTCTGACTCTGTGGACTTCCACATAGCTTTCCAATTATTCAGCTTTAGAGGACCCGTCAATCCACCTCCTTTGAAACGTCCTGATCGCTCATTTAACCTTCAGAGGCATTATACCTGGAAACCAACAACACATTAGCATGTGAGCCTCAAAATGTTTGATCAAGTAGTGATCACATAACAAAGGACAAGAAATAGAAGTATTTAAGCATCAAAATCAAAAGAAAAGTCACTGATACAATTGCAGGATTGTAGATATGTGGCACAAGTACGACTCGTAGGGTAACCCACAAGTCGTACAATAGCCTCATAGTGCCATGATGCCTGAAAAATATCATTCTGATCGTAGATACGAACCATGGGTATGACTCGTAGGATGACCTACAAGTCATAGTCTGGGTTCATATTAGGAAACAGAATACAAATAAATTTAACGCAAATCTTATGAGTCCTTTACTATGAGTCGTAGCAGACATTATGAGTCGTAGGTGGGTCTCGTATGGTAAGTGTTAAGGAATCACAGGTGATTGTTGCCTCCTACGAGGGACTACTACGATTCGTAGGGTGACCTATGACTCGTAGTGGGTCTTCGTAGCCGAAACCAGAAGGCATCTGTGATGGCTACAACCCTGCCACAAGAACCATGAATCAACAAAAATAACAATAAACCAGCATCGAAACACACACATTTTTTTTGTAGAACTCAAGTACATAAAGAGTTTCATATTTTGAGCATGTCATCCCCAAACAAGAGTTACCCCACACAAATATAAAACTATTCCCCAATTTACATCCTAAGTTACCCAATGATACCCATCTCTAAACTCATTCATATCAACAACGATTCAACTCATGGAGAATTAAAGACAGTTCCAAGAGAAGTACAAACAAGGGCAATATGTTTGAACACACACCAACAACCCCATATTTCAACCACGCGTGATTCTGAAACTTTATCAACTGCAATCATGCATTACAATCAATATGACATCATCACACTCAACCAACAAAAACAATTTCACTAATGAAGATCATCCTAAGGAATATCAGTCGACCATATACGAATTTCTCATTCTTACAAACTCATTTTCTCATGTCTACACACAAGATTCTCACACCACACACAATTGCATAATAGTAAGTAACAATCACTACATGAGTGTGCCGAAATTAACCAAGGAAAGTTACCACTTGAAAGAGTGAAGAATGAGAGAATTGCGATGCTAAACCAAAATGTAGGGTGAAAGAAACCCTAGAGAGTTGGTGCTAGAAAATGACTTGGGTGGTCAGGACGGTGATCAGAATAGTGAATGGGGGAAAGGGGTTTGGGAATTTCCACTGGGTTAAGGCAAAGAAAATGAAAATAGAGGTTAAATTTTATTTTGACCCCTTTTATACTAAATTGGGTCACCTTTTAAAATTCTGTTGATTGGGTCTAAGAGACCTCGACTTCAAGTCATAGCATGTCTTACGACTCATAGGTCTCGGTCTCATAGCAGACCTAACACTTAGAAAAATTAGAATTCATACCTAGGTACTACGAACCCCACTTACGACTCGTAGAGAGCCCTACAATCGTAAGGTTGGCTCATAGTGTGTGTTCCAACTTTCAATACTCACTGTTTCCCTCTACGAGGCATGCTACAAGTCATAGTGGTGACTACGACTCATAGGCCTGCTCGTAGAGGCTGCTCCAAGTGCCGTTTTCTCATATTTTCAGTTCTTTACTTCCACCTGCAGACCAAATGTCAAAACAAAACAATCTTGAAACATCACAACTGAACTAATGTCTTTCAAAATCAAAACAGACGACATGTTACCACCTAAAAATTTCAAAAACAAAACAAGCTTGAAACAAACTAAAAATTATCACATATGCTTGGGTTGCCTCCCAAGAAGTTCCATGTTTAACGTCGTGGCTCGACTTTGCCATAGACCATCATCAATAATCTTCAAGGGCCCAAACCTCACTCTTCAACTCATCTGGGTGTTTCATTGACTAGCGGATGTCGAACGCCACCTCTGCATCATTGACCTTGAACCGAAGCTAACCTAAATCCATATCCATCAAAGCTCTCTTGGTGGCCAAAAATGGTTTCCCAATATGATAGGTACCTCTAAATCAACCTCACAATCAAGGATCACAAAGTCCACGGGAAAGATGAATTTTCAACATTAAAATGCACATCAAGAAGTATTCCCTCTAGCTTATTGATGGTTCAATCCACCATGAGCAACCACATTCTTATTAGAGTAAGGGTGCCAAGACCAAGCTTTTTGAACACTGCAAGAGGCATTAGGTTAATACTTGCTCTTAAGTCGCACAATGCTCTTGCGAATTCAACATCAACAATGATGCAAGGGATGGTGAATGCACCGGGGTCCTCTCGTTCTTGAACAAGGCATTTAGTCCTGATCGAGCTAAATTACTGAAGCTCTTGTGAGAACTCTTATCTCAGATTGCACTTCTTTGTCACCAAGTCCTTCATATATTTGGCGGACCCAGGCATCTTCTCCAGAGCCTCTAAGAGGGTGATGTTGATGGATAGTTGCTTCAACATCGAGAGTAAGTGCTTGAATTTTCCCTCTTCCTCCTTTTTCGTAAGCCTTTGAGGGAAGGGAGGAGATGGTTTCGGGATCACCTTGAATGTCTCTTGCTCTCCTACCTCTTGTCTTTCCATCCCACTACTCCTTGGACTCTCTTCCTCAATCCTTACCTTGCTATCAATAACGCTCTCATAAGTTTCATCCTCAACCATTGGCCTAGGGAGATCAACAGTGCTTTTGCTACTCCGAGTCATGACTTCCATACAATGCCCTTCATTTTTAGGATTTTGAACCGTGTTGCTTAGTAAAGTGCCGTTTTGGCGTTGTTTCAGCTGCAAAGAGACTTGCCCAACTTGTTGTTCCAATTGCTTAATCATCACAGAGTGAGACTCTATCTTCTAGTTAATGCTTGAAATGTTTGATTTCATTCCCTTCAAGGTCTCATCGTGGTGATCGACTCTCTTTAACAATTTATCAAACATCTCTTCAATTCTAGAGTTACTTGACCCGATATCACGATTGTGAGGTGGCACATAAGGACCATTTCTATAGCCATCTCTTCTTCCCAATTTGGCATCCGACACTCTCTCCCCTTTATAGTAGCTACCCCAGTTGTCTCTGTATGCACATCACGGTTGTAGTTCCAACCTTGATTCCCGAAACCTTGCCTCCAATAGTCTTGATAAGACCCTTGGGGGTTGTTCCAAAAACCTACCGCTTGGTTACTCATGAAACAAACATCTTCATCAAAGGATGGATCTTCATATATGGGAGCCTTAGGAGATTGGTGAGTGAATGCTTGGACACTTGCTTGGTTTTGCTTCAAGACCAAGTCCATGCTTGTGCGAAGTTGAGCAAGTTGCTCTATGATTTCCTCATTGACCCTTGATTGCTCATTGTTTGTGCTGACCGCACAAGAACTCTTCATTGTACCTTGCTCTCTTTGACCCCATGCTCTATTGGTTTAACCATTTGCTCCATCCTAGCAGTTATCAATGCAAATGGTTGGTCAGGAAACATGCCTCCCATGATTGTGTTGGCGCAAGCTTGACTATTCCCATCAAGCGCTCGATAGAAAATGTTAACCAAGACATCATCAACAATCTTATGATTGGGGACCATCCTCAAGCATTTGGTGAATCTCTCCCATGTGGTACTAATAGAGTTACCCAACAATTGCTCAATATTGTTTATTTGATCTTTGAGATTTAGCTTCTTTGATCTTGGGAAATATCTTTCGAGAAACACTCGCTAAGGCTCTACCAAACATGTTATCGTACCCGGAGGAAGCTCAGACAACCGCACAGCTGCATTGCCCGTCAGTGACAATGGGAACACCTCAAATCAATGACATCAAGAGAAAGATTTTGTTTCCCCATGACACTCTTGCAAATGAGGAAGATAGTGATGGGGATTCTCTGAAGGTAGCACTGTGAATAATCCACGGTTTTGGAGCATCTAAGAATTTAGCGTATAGTGGTTATAGAGGCAACACTATAGCACCAGCAACGTCCATGGCCATAGGAATCAGGCGATATTGGTTCCAACCATAAGCATTCTCATTGAAGTACCTAAGGTGGGGCCTATCATCCCTCGGGGTTGGATTTTCTTATATTCCCATATCATCTTTCATATTCATTTCTTCCTCAACCGCGATATCCTCACTCACCTGAGCCATTCTTCTAAAAAGTTGATGGGTCTCCAAATTGATCAGGGCTAAGGGATTGCCTTGGCTCCTTTTGTTGGGCATACAACCTAGTACACCTTACAAGTAGAATCAAACACAAAAATAAAATAAATAAAAGTAAAATACAAGAGAGTCTAGAAATTAGTACTTGAACTAACTAATAGTGAAATGAAGTCAAAACGTAGTTGTATTCCCTGGCAACGATGCCATATTTTTTTATGTGATGTTCATACTCCAATAATAAAGTGGTCGCTTTCAGTAATTAACCTAACCGAAGATTAGGGTCGAATCCACAGGAAATACAGGGCTTGACTACAAGAATTCGCTATCAATCATTTTGAGTATTTATGACTAAAATCTCTTAATTGGGGGGGGGGTTGTGATTTAAGAACAAAAATAAAAGTAAACACTATACTATTATCTGAAGAAACACTCAAATTTAGGGACAACTTGGGAATTGTGTTCCCCACGGTTCGTTGACTCGATTACCCTAAACAACTTAACTATAATTGAGAATTTGCATGCAGGATGGTAACTTTGGTTCTTGCAGCCCTCTTGTTAAGGTGAATGTCGAATTTTGCCACGGCGCTTGGTCAGCAACCATGGTGTGCCAACTAAACATTACCTATTGTCCCAGTTAACCTCCCCTTGGTCAGTTTTAGTTGATTAGACGAGAACACATCAATCGAATTCTGTCATTTACTTCCCTTTTCCTATTCGTCACTACGTTGGTGGGGATCATGATATTAAGCGAGGCTTGGTGTTGGCCACCAACAAACTACAATCAAAATGAAGAGAAATAAATAATACATGCAAAACCCCATTCCTAGAAATGCAACTAATCCAGGTTATCTCAAATCAACTACCCATGGTTCCCACAACCCCAAGTTGTGGGTGCTTAGCTACTCATGGCTAAGGCAAAACCAACAAGAATGCAAATACAATACATAGTTGAGAATTTTACCCAAAGCAATGAAGATAGATAATACCACAAGTTGCAAACCACAAGCTTGATAGATGGAGAATGATTACAATGTGATCCTTGCAATCCCCAAAACTGGGTTTTCCAATTGAAAACAAGAATCTACACTAAAACCTAAAATATTCTAGAGAGAATATTCAATGTCCATATTTTTGAATCTCATGTCTAGTCTCCCTCAAATAAACCCTAACATAAAGTATTTACAAACTTTTTGCTCTCTGTTAATTGCTACGAGTCCACCTACACGAGTTGTAGTGAGATGTACGACTCGAAGTGTGGCCCCATAAGGCTGACCCCCACCAAGAAAATTTTTTGAATTTTTCTCTTTGTTTCTTGCCACGTATCACCCTACGACTCGTAGCTTGGGCTACGACTCGTAGGTAAGCTTGTATGTGCTACACTTCAGCAAAAGTCTGCAATTTTCTCTCAGCATCTTGCCAACTTACCTTTTCTACAATAACAACACAAAAACATATGAAAAACATAAAAAAATCACATTAAGAACTCACAAAATCCCTTGTTTTAGGCATCAAATGTGCTTTATTTTGGCAACACATCAGTCGCGCCGGCGGCGCAAAAAGCTCTATGGGAATCAATTTTGAGGAACTTGAAATTGCGATTCATTTGCTCTAAAATCGTGGTTAGACACTCTCCCACTTAATTTGACCTCCTGAATAAGAATATGAAGTCGGATTTTTGATATCGAATACAGGTTTTGAGATATACGAAAATTACGATTTTGAGCATTTCCGAGGCATATTTTCAGGCACTTCTTGGGGTCATTTCAATATCTCCCCCTTGGGAACATTCGTCCCCGACTGTCAAAGAAATGTATAATGAGAGATGCAAACATTACACTTGCACCCCACATAAGGATGCAACAATGCACTTTAACATCATTTCAAAAATCTCAACATAAGTGTAAAATCATTATGGACTTGTCAATTTAAACATGAATGTATGCAATGACATGAGGGTTGAACTTAAGACTTGAAATCACGTAAGGGAGTTAGATCAATACCTTAGGCTTGAGTGGAGTGGAAAATATTAGGGTATCGCTTTTGCATATCCGCTTTGGCCTCCCAAGTAGCACTTTCGACTTGTTGGTTCCTCCAAAGGACCTTAACGAAAGCAACTTCCTTGTTCCTTAACCTCTTTACTTGCCTATCCAAGATCTATATTGGAACCTCTTCATATGTCAAGTTATCTTCAACTATCCCCACTACATCAAGAGGCACAATAGCTTTGGTATCACTTACACACTTCCTCAACATAGACACATAAAAGACCAGATGAACCAATTCCATTTCTCTAGGCAAATCCAACTTGTAGGCCACCTTACCAACCCTTCTCATCACCCAACAAGGACCCACATATCTACGGTTCAACTTGCCCTTCTTACCAAAATGGACTACACCCTTCAGGGTGACACCTTCAAATAAACCCAATCACCAACCTTGAATTCAAGATCCCTCTCCTT
>JAPFFP010041905.1:0-37402 GCA_026153255.1 Solanum medicagineum | reverse complement strand
AACTAAGGTCCTCGAAGTGAAGGACTCATCAGTTAGCTTTGAGTAGAACTGATCTAACCACGTGGAGGAGGAGAATGATCAGCTCGAGCACCGGTTCCTATATGGTGATATCATATAGGCAAGAGTATGCATTAGTACTTTAGAATGATCTAAGTATATTAGATATGTTACAACAATAAGGAGGCATCATAATCAAAATGCACGATATTAAGCGATAAACATAATATACAATATGCCATGTATGATCAATGCTTCAGTTAAACATGCCTATGTAACTGATGCTTATATAGGATATCATATGTGAAGAAGAGACCAAGCTAGTTGTTCCAGGTATAAACCCCTTGGTGGTTTTATGGTATAAATGCCTCACATGGTTGATGGTAATCACACCTTACCAACACGGTGACGAAGTATAGATGCTTCATATGGTTGATGAGTATAAACCCCCAACATGGTTACCTGAGCTCTTGTCCACCCGGATCGGGTATGGTCTAATGCAACACTTTATATAGGATTTATCATATACTCTAGTGCAACACTTCATATGGGAATAATCAAATAAATAAGCTCATTTAATCATCATAACATCATTCATATCATATCTCATGCTTTGGGCCTTAATTCCTCAAGAAACCACATCCAGACATTTTATCAAACACTTTGAGGGTATGAAATGGGGGTAAAATACCATGCAATTTAGAGATGAAATCATGCAAGAGAATCTATTGTAAGACCATCAATCAAGACCTTACAACACCCCAAGATAGTCACATCAAAACCCCTCATCAAATCCAACATTAGATCTAAGATTTAGAGCTCAAAACATGCTAAAATGACCATACTTTCATGAACTAAAATCACTGTGTAGTAAATTTATCAATATACAAGACCCACATGTAAAATCAACTTTAAATCATGCAATATTAGTAAAAACGAGGCTTAAGCACCATGGATGGAAGGATCCAATGGTTAAACATTACATACCTTAGCTTTGATGAAGTTCTTGGTGAAGGTTGAAGATGGAGGCTTGAAGCTTGAAGAGAATCCTCAGCTTGGGATGAGGGTTTTGTGTCTTGAATTTAGGAGTGAAAATAATGTTAAGTGTTTCAGTGAGTGTTGGGAAATGTTTTGGGGGATATGAGGGTGAAACTTGGCTTAGTATAGGTAAAAACACGTTTGGGAAAACTTAGACCCAACTTAGAAAATTCTGGACGGACTAGAAAAAATAGTGCAACAAATACACCTCTCCGGGTCGCAGAAAGTTCACGGACCCTCACTGGAAATTGCACCAAGTGAAATTTCATTATTTGATTCCTTTGCTTTAAATTCGAGATTAGACCATTGTCACCCTAATTTTGACCCCCTGAACAAGAATATAAAGTCAAATTTTCGAAATAACAAATGGATTTTTAGATATACAGAAAATAAGATTCCGAGCACTTCCGTGTCACGTTTTTAGGCAATTTTTGGGGTTGTTTCACTTTGACCTTCTTTGGTTCTTTTTGGTCCACTTTGACCATATTGACCTCCAGTGTTAATGAATTGATTCCTTTTGAGTGTTGATCCTTTATTTGGCAACCATGTAGCCTTGACTTGTATTTGTGAAAGATAATTCCTTCTTGTTCCTTAACAATCCCTCCTAGAGCTTGAAAAGAGTAAAGTGATGGCCAAATGCCAGAGTTGGGGATGTTGGTCGAGAGAGGGGTTGTCTCTCATCAAAGAGTTGAGGAAAGAAAGAGGAAAGAGATTGAAAGGCAAGGAGTCCTAGAAATGATGAAAACAAGGAAAACGTTCAAAAAAGCTAAAAATGTTGAACTGAAAAAGAATTTCTTAGAAAGAGCACCCTCAAAAAAATCATTGAAAAATAGTGCCAAAAGGGGAGATACCTAGGATGAAAGATCAAAAGCAAAAGAGGTGTCAATAGGAGAGATAAAAGGGATGAGAAGAATGTGTAGAGTTCAAGGAGAGACGAGCCACTAATATCCACATGCTATCCTACCCAACCTTAATCCTACATTACAGCCCAAACAAAGTACTTTGGGATCCTACTCTAGAATGAAATCAAATGAATTCTAATTGAGAATAAGGGTAAGCATATGGGTTGAAGCTTACATGCCAATTTTCAATTGGGAGAGTGAGTGTTGAAGAGATCCTTTGAAAATAATATTATACGCTTGTGTGTATAGGATCTTCTTTGGTGTGAGGGAAAATGGTGATGTTTTTAGGCAGTGATCAACAACTACATGAACAATTGTGAGTGTAGTCATGTTTTGATTACTCCTTAGTCACCTCTTAAGGCTTCAAAATCACATAAGTGGTTTAAGGATGTTTGAGGGTGGATTATAAAGGTGGAATTATATATGTTGCTCCCTGTGGACCTATTTGAAAACTCGAAATTGGATTGATTGATATTTGATTTGCATGAGAGCAAGCAAAGGCTTAAGTTGGAGGTATTAATGAGTCCATATCTCGGACTCATTTTGGGCTTAGAATACAAAGAAATATTGTCCTTGCTGTACTATTATGTTCCAACTACTAACTAATATGCATATGTTATGTCATGAATAGAGCTAAAAGTGCACAAATGGACAACACTCAAAAAATCTTGTAAAAGGCAAAAAAGTGTAAGGAAGGCAAAAAAAGTGGTTTCCTCAACTAATATTTCAGCAACAGAGTCTCAAGTTTATGCCAGAAAAGAAATCAAAATCGACGTGGAAAATCATATTCAGCGTATCGCTGAATATCCAGAGAGGCCACCTATTGTTGCAGAACTCAGGACCCTAAGCTCATGACAAAAAGGCGACCAAAAAGGAACTTCAGCAAATCACCGATCATGATCAGTGGAGCGACAGACCATCACCTAATATTGTAGAGACTTATGCCCTTAAAGAGATGTATTGGAAAGTGCTCAAGTGCACATTCGATGCATCACCAAAGTGCTTGGTGATGGACTTCCTTGACCGTTGAGTGGCAAATTGGTGCATAAACTTTCATGATTTTTCATGGACTATTTAACCATTTTGGAAAGGACATTGTACATATCATTCACTTCAAGTTTTATAGATAGAGAAAGTGTGAGATTATGGTACATAGAACATTATTACTCAATAATACAAGGGTTAGAGGGTTTCAAGATTGTGGAGGCATAAATTAGAGAGATTTACTGGTTCAAATCAACTTTTCTCTTCTAATCCTTGTTACCCATGTACTCAACTGCTGAAATCGATATATGAAACTTTATTTTCAAGTATGAGTGGCTAAAACTCCCATATTGGGGTATGCAAATAATATGTGTCTTTGATATTTTTACTATATGAGTGGCAAAAACTCCCATATTGGGGTATGCAAATAATATGTGTCTTTGATATTTTTACTATATTATTGCTAATCTAAGTATATTTATATCCATTGCTAAATTTCATGTATAATCCTAAGGTTGCAAACTTGGCGTTTGATTCAGATCTCTAATTATTGCTTTAATCTGAGTAACTAGAGTATGCAATGGATCTATTATCTTGAAACCTTTCAAGGTTTCAGTTGAATTCCATAACCATGAGTTCAATGGCAAACGTATTAGGTGGTTTGCTGTGAGTTCTCATACCAGGTGTGTCCTCGAGCGATTTGCTGAATATATCATAACTGAATCAGTTGAAAAACCTTTTTGGTCATAATTGAAGCTTAGGTTACCAGCATCCTAACCTATTCACTCATCTTTAGCTGAATTAGGAAAATGTTTATACCGAACTTAGTACATCTATTCCCATATTTGCACATTCCCAACACCTCTCTACCTCAATTGATTAGTTGCTAATTTACTTATTATTTACTGAATCTTAATTTTATTGTAACCCCCAATTTGAACCTACAATTACCTAATTCAATGAAATACTTCACCTCTTGAACCATCATTCCTTATGGGATTCAACCCAGGCTCTATTTGTCATGACCCAAGCTTGGGGCCTAGACTTGACACGGCGCAAGAGGAACCCGAAGGGACCCCAAGCAAGCCTCTTAGAACATCATTACACATCCTAGGTCACGGAAGCAATAAAACAAACATCAAGAGATAATAAAGTGGGACAACCGGGTCTAAGGGAATACTTTCATATCATAGACATTAAGAACAAGAGAGTTAAGGCTCATAGCATAGATATATACCATATCCAACAATACCTCTTCTACATAGATAAGAGCGGGAGCCAAGACAAGCAACCGGCCTTACCCTCATAGTCAATACAAAAACAAAAGAAAGATAGTCTTTGTACATAGCAAGAGATCATAAGCGACGTTCTCAGAATGGAGGACTTGCCAACAAGCTTGAGAGACAATCGTACTAGCCACGTGGACGGGGAGGATGATCAATCGGTGCTCTGGTTCCTACATGGTGACATCACGTAGGCATAAAGTATGCGTTAGTACGTTGTATGTACTAAGTATGTTGGATGGAATGAAAGAATAGATCATCATCATAGGCAAAATGTATAACAATAATCATTAGATAGCATAGTAGTAAGATGGCATGTATGAATGATGCTTGACGTAAAGTCATGCTTATATAGAACATACTACATGCATAGCAAGTGAGCATCAATATAGAATATCCAAGGCCTACCACCTCCTCGGAGAGGTGAATGAGGTACAAACCCCTCAAAATGGTTAATGAGGTACCAACCCCTCAATATGGTTACCCGGGCCTATCGTCCCCCGAGCTAGGGACCAAGGTACAAACCCCTAGATGTGGTTAATAAGGTACCAACCCCTCTATATGGTTATATAGGTCTACAACCCCCCGTACCAGGCAACCAAGGTACCAACCCCTCGATATGATTACCCGAGCCTACAACCACCCAAGCTAGGCTTGGTCAACTTAACACACTATATAGAGAATACCATATACATACTTTCATTTCATAATCATTTCATCATCACATAGTCATTCAACTCATAAGACATGCATTGGGCCTTCAATTCCTTAAGTTACCATAACCGGACATTTTATCAAACACTTGGCGGATGTATAGTGCTAGTGTAAAACCATGCAATTCAAGAGTGTTATCATGTTAGAAGATCCAATGTAAAACTGTCAATAGATACTTGGTAACACCCTCAAGCAATATACATCAAACTCCTTCATCAATTCTCACAATAGATCTTAGATTTATAGCCCCAACAGTCACAATTTCATAAACCCCAACATAGTGTGTAGTGAATTTCATAATTAATAAGATGCATGGGTAAATCAACTTTAAATCATGCGATTTTTAAGGAAAGGAAGCTTGGGCATCATGGGTGAAAGGAACGCATGAAAAAAACCCACATACTTTATCTTAGGAGAATAAGTTGATGAAGATTGGAGATGAAGACTTGAAGCTTGAATGAGAATCTTGAAATCTGGATGAGTTTTGAGACTTGAGTTTAGGAGTAAAATATTTGTCTAATTGTTTGAATGAATATTGGAAAATGTTTTGAATGACATAAGGGTGAATTATGGCTAAGTATAAGCATTTTCACGCATGAGAACACTTAGTCCCAAGACTCAAAAGCCTTGGGCCGGACTTGAAAAACTGCCCAAAAATAACACTGTGGCAAAAGCACACTGGAAATAACATTTTTGCAATTTTCAAAATTTGCTACGGTTGCTCTTAATTCGAGGTTAGACTTATTTTCCACTCAATTTGACCCCTTGAACAAGAATATGAAGTTGAATTTTCGATATCACGCACGGATTTGAGATATATGGAAATTACGATTTCGGGCACTTCCGAAGCACATTTTTGGGTACTTTTTGCGGTCGTTTCAATATCTCCCCCTTGGGAATGTTCATCCTTGAATGTCAAAGAAACATATATGAGAGATAGAAACATGACAATTTCATTCCACATAAGGATGCAACAATGCACTTACACATCATTTAAAAAATCTCATTATAAGTATAAAATCATCATGAACTTGTCAATTTAAACATGAATGTATGCATATGTCATGGGATAAACTTAGACTTGAAATTACATAAGGGAATTAGATTGATACCTCAGGCCTGAGTGGAGTGGAAAAGATAAGGATATCGCTTTTGTATGTCTGCTTCAGCCTCCCAAGCAACGCTTTCAAGTTGTTGATTCCTCCAAAGGACCTTAACGGAAGCCACATCCTTGTTCCTTAACCTCTTCACTTGTCTATCCAAATTCTGAACCAGAACCTCTTCATAAGTCAAATTATCTTTAACAACACCCACAGCATCAAGGGGCACAATAGCATTAGGGTCACCCACACATTTCCTCAACATGGATACATGAAAGACCGGATGAACTAATTCCATCTCTCAAGGCAAATCTAACTCGTAGTCCACCTTACCGATCCTTCTCATCACCCTATAAGGTCCCACATATATAGGGCTCAACTTGCCATTCTCACCAAAATAGGTCACAACCATCATGGGTGACACCTTCAAATACACCCAATCACCAACTTTGAATTCAAGGTCCCTTTTTCCTCACATCGGCATAGGACTTTTATTGACTTTGGGCTATCTTCAACCTTTCTATAATCATCCTAACCTTCTCAAGAGCCTCCATAACCAGATCTGGTCCCAACATAGCCACTTCACCAATTTCAAACCACCCAACCGGTGATCTACAACATCTACCGTAGAGAGCTTCAAAAGGAGCCATACCAATGCTGGAATGATAGCTATTGATGTAAGCAAACTCAATCAATGGAAGATGATCATCCCAACTACCCTTGAGCTCTAATACACAAGCCCTAAGCATGTCTTCAAGTGTTTAGATAGTCCTTTCAGGTTGGACATCAGTTTGAGGGTGGAAGGTCATACTAAGCTTAACCTTTATACCAAGACCCCTTTGGAAAGATCTCCAAAAATGTGAAGTAAATTGAGCACCACAATCGGATATGATAGATAATGGAACCACATGTAATCTCACCATGTCATGGATATACTACCTAGCATACTCTTTAGCCCCATATGTGGTTTTAACTGGTAGAAAGTGAGCCTATTTCGTCAACCTATCAACCACAACCCAAATGGAATCAAAACCCTTCCTAGTCTTGGGAAACCCAACTACAAAGTCCATATTAATCTCTTCCCATTTTCAAGTAGGAACCTCTATGTCTTAGGTTAGGCCACCCGGCTTTAGATTTTTTGCTTTGACTTGTTGACAACTATGACAACCAGACACAAATTTTGCAATATCTGTCTTCATGCCTCCCCACCAATACACCTCTCTCAAATCTCTATACATTTTAGCATAATCGGGATGAAGAGAATACGAAGAACTGAGCCTCATCAAGAATTCTCTCTCTCAAACCATTAACACAAGGCACACACAACCTCCCTTAGTATTTAAGTGCACCATCCCCCTTGGGGGAGAAAACCTCCACCTTCCCATCACTAACCAAGGCTTTTAATTCTAATAAGGAGGGATTAAGATCTTGCTTAGCTTTCACCTCCTCCACCAATGAAGATTTAGAACTATCAACAACACCACCACCACCATTACCCACTTCTCCCAACCTAACTCCCAATCTAGCCAATCGATGGACCTCTGTAGCCACCTCCTTACCACAAACATCAATATGAGTTAGGTTATCCATAGACACCCTACACAAAGCATCCGACACCTAGCCTTACTTGGATGATAATACACTTATATCATAATCCTTAAGAAGTTCTAACCATCTCCTTTGCCTCAAGTTAAGAGCCTTCTAAGTGAAGACTTATTGGAGACTCTTATGATCAGTGAACATATCAAGATGCACCCCATACAAGTAATGACGCCAATTCTTTAATGCAAATACCATGGCAGCCTATTTAAGATCATGGGTAGGATAATTCTTTTCATGCACTTTGAGTTGCCTAGAAGCGTGGGCTATCACCTTACCCTTCTGCGTTAGAACACAACCCAAACTAAATCTATAAGCATCACAATACACAACAAATCCCTCTGTCCCTTCCGGTAATGACAAAATAGGAGTGGACACAAACTTATCTTTATATGTTTGGAAGCTCCTCTCACACTCATTGGTCCACACAAACTTGGCCTTCTTTTGAGTCAATTTAGTCACGGGAGAAGTAATAGAAGAGAACCCATTCATAAATCTCCGATAATAACCCGCTAAGACCAAGAAGCTCCTAATATCTAATGGGGTCAATAGTCTAGGCCAATTGCTAATCACATCTGTCTTTTCAGGATCCACCTTAATACCATCCCCCGACACCACATGACCTAGTAAGACAACTTCTTTCAACAAAATTTCATACTTCTCATATTTAGCATACAGTTTCTCCTCCCTCAATCTTTGCAACACTACCCTCAAATGACCCTTATGTTCCTCCTCATTCTATGAATAGATCAAAATGTCATCAATGAATACCACAACAAATGAATTAAGGTAGGGTTTGAAGACCCTATTCATAAGATCCATGAAGATGGCCGGTGCATTGGTCAACCCAAAAGACATTACAACAAACTAATAATGCCAATACCTAGTCCGAAAGGTCATCTTGGGAATATCACACTCTCTCACCTTCACTTGATGATACCCGGACCGAAGATCAATGTTAGAGAAATGACTAGCCCCTTGCAGTTGGTCAAACAAATCATCAATCCTTGGAAGAGGATACCTATTCTTGATGGTGTCCCTATTATGTTGCCAGTAGTCAATACACATTATAAGGGACCCATCCTTCTTTTTCATAAACAATACCGGTGCACCCTAAGGTGATTGGCTAGGCCTAATAAAACCCTTCTCCAACAAGTCTCTCAATTGTCCCTTCAACTCCACCGGGGCCATATGGTAAGGGGGAATAGATATAGGTTGAGTATTGGGAAGGAGATACATACCAAAATCTATTTTCCTTTCGAGAGGAGCACCAGGAAGGTCATTTGGAAAGACATCAAGAAACTCAATTAAAATCGAAATCGACTCTATGGGAAGGACCTTGGACTCCACATCCTTAACTCTCACAAGATGGTAAAGACACCCCTTAGAGATCAACTTGTGAGCTTTAATACAAGAGATAAACCTACCCTTGACCACTACATCATGACTCTCCCGCTCAAGGACGGGTTCATTTGGGAATTGAAACTTGACCCTATGGGTTCTACAATCAATAGAAGCATAGTATAGATTTAACCAATCCATCCCAAGAATGACATCAAAATCAATCTTATCTAACCAACAAGATCACGAGGGCAATATTTTATGCAAGATGCAAATGGGACAATTTTTATAGACCTTCCTAGCAAAAATAGAAACGAAGATAGGAGTAGATACCTCATATAACTCACACAACAACTCGAGGTCAACATGGAACATATTGGCAACAAAGGGGGTAACAAAAGAAAGAGTGGTGCCCGGATCAATTAATGCATAAACATCAAAATCAAAGATTTTTAACATACCGGTGACGACATCAAGAGCCTCCTCAACCCCTTGCCTCCCATGTAGAGCATAAAATTGATTGTGACTTGGTACACCATTTTGTCGGCCATCTCTCCCCAAAGGAACCGTATTAGCACCTTGTGGATGGACCTCCTTACCTTTGTTGCAATTTCGAGGATAATCTATTGCCTTATGCCCCATCTCCCCATAACCATAACAAGCACCAGCATTCCTTATGCATTGGCCACCTTGACCCAATAGGACCGACATCACCAACACCTTCATTCCTTTGAATGTCATTGGCAAACCTCATATATGGAGCATGAGAAGACCCTTGGCCTTGATGAAACCGGCCATCCTTTTGGCTTTGGAACTTACCCTCAAAACGGGCCCTTTTGGCCTCATGACTGCTCCTCTTCCTCAATTTCTCCTTTTCCATTTGTTCAGCATAGGTCATCAAACTTAGCAAGTCCATGTCACTAATCAACATGGCGACGGGCACTACTCACTAACCAGTCGGAAACACCCCTCACAAATTTGTTCATCCTAGATCTTGAGTCAGCCACCAAATGTGGAGTATATTTTGAAAGTTGGTTGAACTCGAGGGCATACTCCCTCACACTCATAGACCCTTGTCTTAAATTCATAAATTCCACCAACTTAGCTTCCCTAAGTTCAAGGGGGAACAAATAATTAAGGAAGACCACCTTGAACTCCTCCCAAAACACCACATAGTTGACTCTCTTCTCTTCCTTCCATTTGATTGTACCATATTTATGCTACCCTCTTGAGTTGGTAGGCCACCAACTCCACCGTATCCTCTGACCTCACACCCATGATAGCCAAAATCTTGTAGACCTCATGAATGAACTCTTGAGGGTCCTCACTATCCTTTGACCCATAGAATTTTGGGGGATTCATTCTCATGAAGTCTATAACTTGAGATGCTGGTGTAGGAGCATAAGGGGCTTGGGCCCCTTGGTTATCTTGATTAGCCACAATTTGTGCAAGTGAATTGAGAGCATCCCGAAGCTCTCCATTAGCTGGTTGCTCCTCGGGTGTGCGGGATCTTCTCCCTCTTGTGTTAGGCATGATCTAGCATAACAAAGGACAATTGTTAGGGGGCAAACCCTTATTTCAACTTCTATGCACGACTTAGAGTAACAAGAAGGGAAACATTTCCTAAACGCCTCATAGATTCTACCTCATAGTTGTGGTGCACAACAAAAACTATGAATAAGACTTTAATCGACGCGGTGTATTAGACTCCGAGGATCTAACAACCTAGTGCTTTGATACCAAGTTTTTCATGACCCAAGCCTAGGGCCTAAACGGACACGGCGCAAGGGGAACCCAAAGGGATCCCAAGCAAGCCTCTTAGAACATCACTACAAATCCTGGGTAGCAGAGGTAATAAATCAAACATCAAGAGATAATAAAGTGGGACAACTGGGGCTAAGGGAATACTTTCATTTCTTAGACATCAAGAACAAGAGAGTCAAGGCTCATAGCATAGATACATAACATGTCCAGAACACCTCTACTACATAGATAAGAGGGGGGGTCACGACAAACAACCGGGCTCACCCTCATAGTCAATACATAAAAAAGAAAGATATTCTTAGTACATAGCAATAGCTCATAAGCAACGTCCTCGGAATGGAGGACTCACCAACAAGCTTGAGAGACAATCGTACTAGCCACGTGGTGGGGAAGGATGATCAAGCGGTGCTCCAGTTCCTACATGGTGACATCACGTAGGCATAGAGTATGCGTTAGTATGTTGAATGTACTATGTATGTAGGATACAATGCAATAATAGATAGACATCATAGGTAAAATGCATAACATACTCATTAGATCGCATAATAGTAAGATGGCATGTATGATGATGCTTGAAGTAAAGTCATGCTTATATAAAAAATAATATATATGTGGCAAGTGACATCAATATAGAATATCCAAGGCCTACCACCTCCTTGGAGAGGCGAATAAGGTACAAACCCCTAAATATGGTTACCCATGCCTACCACCCCCCGAGCTAGGGACCAAGGTAAGAACCCCTAAATGTGGTTAATAAGGTACCGACCCCTCAATATGATTATACGAGCCTACTACCCCCCATACTAGGCAACCAATTAACCAAGCCCTCGATGTTGTTACCCGGGCCTACAACCTCCCCCCCAGCTAGGCTTGGTTAACTCACAACACTATATAGAGAATACCATATACCTACATTCATTTCATTATCATATAGTCATTCAACTCATAAGACATGCATTGGGTCTTCAATTCCTCATGTAACCACAATCGGATATTTTATCAAACACTTGGCGGGTGTGTAGTGCTAGTGTAAAACCATGCAATTCAAGAGTGTTGTCATGCTAGAACATCCAACATAAAACCATCAATAGATACTTGGCAACACCCTCAAGCAATATATATCAAAATCCTTCATCAATTCTCACAATAGATCTTAGATTCATAGGCCAAAACATAGTTAAATAGTCACAATTTCATAAACTCTAACATAGTGTGCAGTGAATTTCACAATTAATAAGGCCCATGAGTTAATCAACTTTAAATCATGCAATGTTTAAGGAAAGGAAGCTTGGGCATCATGGGTGAAAGGAACCCATGAAAGAAACCCACATACCTTAGCTTAGGAGATTAAGTTGATGAAGATTGGAGATGGAGTCTTGAGGCTTGAATGAGAACCTTGAAATCTGGATGAGTTTTGAGACTTGAGTTTAGGAGTAAAATATTTGGCTAAGGATTTGAATGTGTATTGGAAATGTTATGAATGATATGAGGATGAACTATGGCTAAGTATAGGTGTTTTCACGCATGGGAACACTTAAGCCCAAGACTCAAAATCCTTGGACCAGAATTGAAAAAACTGCCCAAAAATAACATTGTGGCGCGCCCTTAGCGTATCTCGCTAGGGGCGCGATTGCACATTTGAAATCATTTTTTTATAATTTTCAAATTTCGCTACGGTTTCTCTTAAATCGGGATTAGACCCATATTCCACTCAATTTAATCTCTTGAATAAGAATATGATGTCAGATTTTTGATATCACGCACGTATTTTGAGATATATGGAAATTATGACTCCAGACACTTTCCAGGCACATTTTCGGGCACTTTTTGGGTCGTTTCACTAGTTTTTGGTAATATGTTGATGACGACTGTCCCAACTTCCTTTGTGTAGTATGATTGAACGATGATTAATAAGACCACTCTCAAATGCTCTTTTTGATCTTCTCCGTTCCATGAATGAACCAAAATATCATCAATGAATAGCAACACAAACATATAAGGTAGGGCTTGAACACCCTATTTATAAGCTCTATAAAGATAGATGGTGAATTAGTTAAGCCAAAGAGATATCACTGCGAATTCAAAGTGTCCATACCTTGTTTGAAATGCTGTTTTGGAAATATGACATTCCCTTACCCTAAATTGATGATAGCTTGACCTCAAATCAATCTTAGAAAAGTGCTTAGCCCTATATAATTGATGAAATAGGTCATCGATCCTTGGGAGGGGATATTTGTTCTTGATAGTGACCTTGTTAAGTTGATGATAGTCTATACATATTCGGAGTGACTCATCCTTCTTCCTTACAAACAATACTGGAGCACCCTATGGGGACCTACTAGGTCTAATGAATCCCTTATATAGTAAATCCTTTAATTTATCCTTCAGTTCCTTCAAGTCCACCGGGGCCATTCTATAAGGAGGGATTGTTATAGGTTAGGTGTCAGGCAAATAAACTCTTCAAGAAACACATTGGGCAGCAAATTGACTATAGGAACCGGCACAAGAGATGGACTTTCCGATAAAACATCTGTAACCCTTACAAAATGGTAGATACACCCCTTAGAATTCATTTTATGGGCTTTGAGATAGGAAACAAACCGACCTTTACATGAAGAACTACCACCCTTCCACTCAAGAGTTGGCTCATTTGGACATTGAAACTTAGCAATGCGGGTTCGATAATCTATGGAAGCATAAGAAGCATGCAACCAATCCTTCCCAAGTATAATATCAAAATTTGCCATAGAAAGTTCTACCAAATGACAAGGAATGACTTTATGCACAATGGATATGGGACAATCTCTATAAACCTTTTGTCTAGGAAAAGATTCACCAACTTGAATACTATATTGTAAGGATCAATAAGGGTTTCGGGACATGCATGAAATTATTAGTAAGAATGGTGTGACAAAAGGCAAATTTTCTCTCGGATCTAAGAGTGCATAAGAATCAAAGTCACAGACTTTCAATATACCAATACCCCCATCCATGGCCTCTTCCACCTCTTGACGACCATGAAGGGCATAGAGCCTAATGGCTCTCAGCTCTTCTCGTGCTTGTCCACCTTGGCCTTAAGGCTTTCCATTTCAACTGTTAGAATCCTTTGCAATATAACTGGGCTTAGAATATGTGAAGAAAACATTAGGTCCAGCTAGACATTCACCCTTATGGAGCTTCCCACACTTTGCACATTTTGGATAAACTTATGCATCCATACCTCCTTGGGGCTTTGGGTTGGACCCCTTATCTTTGTTGAACTTAGGAGAAGGGGTGTTGGTTGACCCTTGATTTACTTATTTGTGACAACCTTGGAATTGACCATGACCACCATCCCTTTTGGGGAAAAATCCACCACCATCCATTCTAGCTCTCTTGGACTCCCTAGACTTCTGCCACAGTTTCTTATCCTTAATTTTTTCTGCATAGGTCATTAGGCAGGAGATATTCGTTTCCTCGATGATTATAGTCATTTTGCATTCCTTAAAGACCAGATCTAAGACATTGGATATGAATTTACTCATTCTAGCACTTAAATCTGGTACCACAAATGGGGCATACTTAGAGAGATTTGTGAATTTGAGAGAATACTGTGATGGCCTGCCACTTGTTCTTGAAAATAAGGGAAGAATCTAGAGTCAAGGAGAAGAAATTAGAGTGTCGCAGAGGTTTCAGAAAGACTCTAAAACACTGTGGATAAAACTTGAAGCTCCCAGAAGACTCTAGAATATTGTAGGGAAATCTTGAGAAGACTTGGGAAAGTGTAGAATTGTGTAGAGATGCCTTGTAGTATTTAGCTCTTTCTATAGTTGTATGGAGGATTCTAGATAAGGACTAAATTATAAATAACTTAGGTACTTGTAAGTAAATATTATTTGCATATAAGACCCTTATGAGTAGTATAAATAGAGGGTTCACTCATTTGTACAAACCAACCAAGAAAGTGAAAGCAATCTTCCATTTGTTAAACAAGCCTTCTTTCTAAAAGCTCTCTTTTCTTAATCTAGTGTTCCCTTAGTGATCTAGTTGAAAAGACTTACTTGTGCATACAAGATCGTGAAAGATTCTTAAGTAAAATGTCAAGTGCCATACGGAAGTGTTAGTGAAATTCTAAGTCTGTGGCAATACTCTATCACACTCATGTGCTCTTGCTTAAGGTTTATAAACTCTTGCACTTTCGCCTCCCTCAACTCCAATAGAATGTACCCATCCAAAAATATTGCTTTGAACTCTTCCCAACAAACTTAGCTTGCTTTCTCACCTCTTTCTCCAACCCATTGGTCATACCAAACTTAGGGATAGGCCACAAGCTTAGCCTTATCCTCCGATGGCACACCCGTGAGGACTATAATTCTATAAATCTCATCAAGAAAATCAACCAAGTCCTCATCAACTTGTGATCCATGAAACTCCTGTAGGTTCATCCTCATGAAATCACAAACTCTTGTTGTTGGGTTAGGTTCTTGAGGAGAAATACCAACATCTCTATCAACTTCATTGGCCAAATCTTGGGCCAAAATTATGAAGTCATTTCTAAACTCCACATGAGAAACATTCTCCTCTTGTTGCTCGGGAGGGGCTTGATCTTCGACCTCACCCTTTGGAAAAGGTGCTTTTCTTGGTGGCATTGTCTAAAAATGACGAAGAGGGCATCATTAATAAGAGGAACAACCATATATAGATACCTCTAATGGCATGACATGAATCAGAATAAAGTGAAACATTTTTTTGAAGTGCGTCGTAGCCTCTTATTCATAAATGTGGTGCACTTCACACCTATGAACAAGACTTTACTCAACGCAGTGTGTTAGAATTCTGAGGACCATTTCCAAACCTAGAGCTCTAATACCAAGCTTTTCATGGCCAAAGCCTAGGGCTTAGACGTGACATGAAAAATAAAAAACACGAAAGCAACCCAAATAAGCCTCTTACCATATCATTTGCACATCTTTGGTTGCGGAATAATAAACAAGCATTTGATAAATAATTCTAAAGGATTTGCATGAATCACATAGCAAATTATGTCTAAGAGGAGGGTAAGTATGACTCAAGCTATAGGGAAGTAAGGTCTTAGGACTTTCATTATCTTTTTACCAATGTCAACCACACCATGTAGCATCACATAAGAGGGATAGCGGCTAAAAGAGAAGTCTCCATAACATATTAACATCTCATAGAGAGTTCATAGCATAACATACTATAATATCCGATAACACCTCTAAGAATGAATAGGACAGGGTTACAGACATATCTAAGGCTCACCCTCAATATAGAAAGTTAAGTACTAGTGTCTCAACATAAGCAAGATAGAGGTAGGATATTATTCCTGAAATAAAGGACTCACCACATTTGAGATATCCACATGGAGAAGCATGAATAGGAGCTCTGGTCCCTACATGGTTAGATCATGTAGACAAAAAATATGCATTAGTACTTGAAATGTACTAGTGTGTTATAATAGCTTCATAACAAGATGCATAATCATATACAATAGAATGTAAGCTCAATATATACATCATGCATAAGGATGTTGTAATAAAATCATTTATGAGAGGTAAACATAACATAATATCTATCATCATACATATGTGGGAGGCAGACCATAATCGACATATAAGACAAAGCGAGTCACTACTTGGAATCCAACATAACCTCCTATGTTGGCACGGGGAGACTTCTTTGTGGGATCCTTATGGAATATGCATCATAAGATCACAAAGGTGGCTTATCTGGATCCACTAGCCTAGCCTACAAGAGCTCCTATGGTGGCACATATTTAATGAGAGAGGAGTCTTTATATAATGACCCCTTAGGTCGAGGCCCCACTTCCTAATCTCATTTGATGCTAAGTCATTCCCATGAAAAACATTTAAACACATGTGCATAATCATAATCATTGATAATCTTTAAAAGCATAATTTCACCATATATCTACAGAGTAGTTCATCTAAACATGTATCCAATATGGGATCCATCTCTGGTTAGAATGTCCTTTCACCATCATCACCATTCAGAAACATTAGGGTCTTAGGTCAGCTCATCATTGTTCATAAACATTAGGGTCTTAGGTTACCCTCATAATTGGAAATTATTTATCACTAGAAAACATTGATATGATAATTGGGTGGTATCATGCATGCAACTTTAAGTCAAGTAACTCAAAGGCACTATGCATGAATGTAGTGAAATTCATCAATTTAAATAATTCTTAAAACAATCTACCACAATCATACATATCATCTTTGAATTTTAGAAATGGATTTATGCAATTCATCTCATAGTCATTGATTTCATCATAACATCATAATATCACCACTTTCATTGCTTGAATTTCATATAATAGATCATAGAAGAAAACCCTTGAAATCAATATATGCAATTTCATGCAATAGATGTATAATTCCAACATAATTCATGATTAATAGGATAATTAGGAAGAGCCCATAAGAAATCACCATTAAAACTTGGTGGAATTTGTAAAATTAGGTTTGGGACTCCACGGGTGGAAGAACCCATGGATGAAAAAATCCACATACCTTTTATACCATGAAACTTGAAAAGATGTCTTGAGAACTTTGACAATCCCTTCTGGAAGCTTTGTCTTTAGTTGAGGGAGCTTGATCGCCAAAAAATTGAAACGATTTGACGAAGAATTTCAGAGAGAAGTTTGAGAGGATTTGAAAATGTTTTGAGAGAGGATTATGTCCAAAAATAAGAGAATTTTTGTTCATTTACATATATAAGAGTGTTGGGATACGTCCAATCTAACTTACATGGCAAGAACTGAAACTCGGAAAAATTTGTGCCATGAGGGAATAGGGGCACGACGCGGACTTGTCTCACACCTTCCTAGTTTGCGCAATTTCACCCGAAAAATTATTTTTCAATATGGGTGACCTAAAAATAGAAGGTAACCCTTTTCCTACATAATTTTCCTCGAAAAAAGGAATGCAAAGTTGGATTTGCAAAATAACACACAATTTTGAGATATTCAAGAAATACATCATAGGATATTTCCGAGCTATGCTGGGAGGTGTTACAGTTTCTCCCCCTTGGTGAAAATTCATCTTGAATTTTGTAAAGCTATGCTTGAGAGGAATCACATGATACTTCTTAGACCTAACATAAATGCATCGATACAATGTAAATATCTTTTTCATAAAAGCTCAAACTTATGAATAAAAATGCTATTAAAACATGATACCATTAGTATAAATGTATGCAACTTGACTCTTAGGGATGAATTACATAACTTAACATCTTGAACATGGTTGTCTTATTATCTTAGGCTTAAGTAGAGTAGAAAAGATAGGGGTATCATTTAGCATTTCTGCTTCCGCTTCCCAAGTCATACTCTCGACTTGTTGGTTCCTTTAAAGGACATTAATGGATGCTACTTCTTTGTTCCTCAATCTCTTTAATTATATATCCAGTATCTCCATCGGAACTTTTTCATAAGTCAAATTCTCCTCAATATTAATATCTTCTAATGGAACTATGCAATGTAGATCTCCCATGAGCTTCCTCAACTTTGATACATGGAAAATCGAATTAATTGTGTTCATCTCCAATGGAAACCCAAGATCATATTCCACTTTACTGATCCTTCTCACAATCTTATAAGGCCCTACATACCTAGGGATCACCTTTTCTTTCTTGCCCAATCGAACCACACCTTTCATAGGTGACACTTTAAGGCAAACCCACTCATCAATTTAAAGTCAAAGTCCCTAGTCCTCGCATTAGAGTAGGGCTTTTGTCTACTTTTGCCAGTCTTCAATCATTCCTTTATGAGTCACACTTTCTCCTTAGTATCCATAACAAAATCCAGTCCAATCAATGAAATCTCCCCAACATCAAACCTTCCACCATTGACCTATATTTTTTTACCATATAGTGCCTCAAATGGTGCCATCCCAGCACTTGAATGATAAGTACTGTTGTAGGCAAACTCGATGAGGGGTAGATGATCATTCCAATTTTCTTTAAATTCCAGGACATAAGCCCTCAACATGTCTTCCAATGTTTGAATGGTTCTTTCGGCTTGTCCATCAGTATGGGGATGGAATGCGATACTTAACTTCACCTTAGTACCAGGACCTCTTTGAAATGACCTTCAAAAGTTAGAGGTAAATTAGGTACCATGATCTGAAATGATAGACAATGGAATCCTTTGCAACCTCACCAACTCCCAGGTATATAACTTAGCATAATCCTCACACCAAAAGTTGTCTTAACCAGTAAGAAATGAGTCAATTTCATCATATGCTCCTCTATTACCCCTATAGAATCAAAGTGCCTCTTAGTCTTAGGCAGCCTAACTACAACATTCATATTAATCTCTTTCTACTTCCAAGTAGGAATCTCAATATTTTGATCCAAACCACCAGGTCTTTGGTGTTCCACTTTAACTTGTTGACAATTGGAGCATTTGACCACAAATTTCGCACTATCTTTCTTCATCCATTACACCAATACACTTCGCTGAAATCTTTATACATTTTATTGGAATCGGGATGAATAGAATAGAAAGAATGTGAGCTTCTTGCAATATCAAATTTCTCAACCCATTTACATCCGGCACACATAATCTCCCTTAAAAATGAAGCACACCATCTCCCTCTTATGAGAAGACCTCTATATTTCATTCATTCACCAAGGCCTTCAATTCCAACAAGGAGAGACCAAGATCTTGTTTAGATTTAACATCTTCAATCAATGATGATTTGGAGCCATTAACCACCATGATACCATCATTCTCGGCTTCGTTCAATTTTATCCCCAATCTAGCCAATATATGAACTTCCTTTTCCAATTCCTTCTTCCGTTCATTTTCAAGTTATGACACACTTATCATGGACCTTCTAGTAAGCGCAACAGCTACAACATTAACCTTACCCAGGTGATACTTTATGCTCATGTTATAATCTTTGAGAAGTTCCAATCACCTCCTTTGCCTTAAATTGAGATCTCTTTATGTAAACACATGTTAGAGATTCTTGGGGTCGGTGGACACATCAACATGGACCCCAAATAAATAATGATGCCAAATATTCAATACAAATATCTTTCCCACTAATTTAAGATCATGTGTTGGATAATTCTTTACATCCACCTTTATTTGTCTTGAGATATAAGCAATCACCTTATTGTTTTGCATCAACATACAACCCAAACCAATTCTTGAGGCATCAAAATAAATAACAAACCTATCGGTACCCCACGACAAAGTCAAAATTAGAGCCAAAGTCAACTTATCTTTCAAAGTTTGGAAGCTCTGCTCATATTTATCTTTCTACACAAATTTCACTTTCATTTGGGTCAACTTAGTCAATGGAGATGAAATAGAATAGAACCCTTCAAGAAATCTTTTATAATAACTCGCTAGGCCTAAGAAACTCCTAATATCTATAGGAGTCAATGGCCGAAGCCAATATGTCACCTATCTGTCTTTTTGGGGTCAACTTTTATCCCTTCACGGGATATAATACTCCCAAGAAATGCAACCTCTTTCAACCAAAATTCACACTTGTTAAACTTGGGAAACAACTTCTCATCTCTCAAGGTTTTTAAGACCACCCTCAAATGCTTCTTGTGATCTTCTTCATCTGAATAAACCAAAATATCATCAATTAATACCACCACAAAAAAATCAAAGTAGGGCTTGAAAACCTTATTTAGAAGGTCCATAAAGATAGCTGGTGCGTTAGTTAACCCAAAGGACATCGCCACAAATTGAAAGTATCCATACCTTGTTAAAAATATCATTTTGGAAATATCACATTCCCTTACCCTCAATTGATGATATCCAGATCATAAATCAATCTTGGAAAAGTTCTTAGCCTCTTGCAATCGATCAAATAGGTCATCAATCCTTTGAAGGGGATATTTGTTCTTAAGAATGACCTTGTTGAGTTGACGATAGTCTATACATATTTGGAGTGACCCATCTTTCTTTCTAACAAACAATACCAGAGCACCATGTGGGGACCTTCTAGGTTCAATGAATCCTTTCTCTAGAAAATCCTTTAATTTCTCCTTCAATTCCTTCAACTCCAGTGGGCCATTCTAAAAGGAACGATTGACATAGGTTAAGTATCAGGAGAAATATCTATGCCAATATCTATCTCCTTTTCGGGAAGGACACTAGGCAACTCTTCGACAAACACATTGGGGAACTCATTGACTAAATGAATTGACTCAAGAGAATAACTTTCAGATGAAATAGCTTTAACCTTACCAAATGGTAGATTCAACCCTTAGAAATTATTTTACGAGCTTTGAGATAGGAAATTAACTGACCTTTACATGAAGAACTACCACTTTTCCACTCAAGAGTAGGCTCATATGGAAATTGTAACTTAGCATTATGGGTTCGATAATCTATTAAAGCATAAGAAACATGCAACTAATACATCCCAAGTATACTATCAAAATCTACCATATAAAGTTCTACCAAACCACAAGGAGTGACTTTATACACAATGGACCCAAGACAATCTCTGTATACGTTTTGTACAACAATGGACTCACCAGCTTGACTACTATCTTTATAAGGCTAAACAAGGGTTTAGGACATGTTTGAAATCTAATAGCAAGAAATAGTGTGACAAAAGAAAAATAAACTCTTGGATCTAAGAGTGTGTATATATCAAAGTCACAAACTTTCAACATACCGGTAATCACATCCAAGGCTTCTTCCACCTCTTGACGACCATGAAGAGCATAGAACCTACTGGCTCTTAGGGCTCCTCGTGCTTTTCTACCTTGGCCCTTGATGCTTTACATTCCTACTCTTACAATCCTTCGCATATGGCTGGGATTAAGACATGTGAAGCAAACATTAGAGCTGATTAGACATTCACCCTTATGGAGCTTCCCACACTTTGGACAAGCTTGTGCATCCATACCTCGTTGGGGCTTTGGGTTGGATCACTTATCTTTATTGAACTTAGAAGGACGAGGGTTGCTTGACTTTTAATTTCCTTGTTTGTGACAACCTTGGAATTTACAATGGCTAGCACCCTCTTTGGGGAAGAATCCACCACCATCCTGAAAAGACCCAAAAAGTGCCTGAAAATGTACCTCGGAAGTGCTCAAAATTTGTAATTTTCATACATCTCAAAATCTGTGTGTGATATTGAAAATCCGACTTCATATTCTTGTTCAGGGGTTCAAAATTAGACAAAAAAAGGTCTAACACCAATTTTAGAGTGAACAAATCACAATTTAAAATTTCAAAATGACGAATTCCACTAGCTACTGTGCGCCTTCCACGCAACATGCATTAGTGTTAAACAGGGAGTAATTTTCTAACTTCGGTCCAAGACTTTAAGTCATGGGCCTAAGTGTTTCCACACATAAAAATACCTATACTTAGCCATTTTTCACCCTATATCATTCTAAACATTTCCTAATATTCATTCAAATAGTTAGCTAAATATTTTACTCCCAAACTCAAGGCTCATAACCCTTTCTGGATCTTAATGATTGTACTCAAGCTTTAAGTCTCCATCAATCTTCATCAAGTTCATCTCCAAAGCTAAGGTACGTGGGTTTTAGCCATTGGGTCCTTCCACCCACAGTGTCCTAAACTCCTTTTTACTCAATTTGCATGATTTAAAGTTGATTTTACAAATAGGTTAACTAGTATGAACATGTCTATGAACTGTGTTAAAGCTATGTAAAGTAGTGACTATTTTGCTATGTATTGAGCTATACATCTTGGATCTATTGTAAGATTAGTTGAAGGGTCTTGATATATATTGCTTGAGGGCATCCGAAGGTGTTGATTTATGGTTTTACAATGGTTTTACTTGCATGATTTCACCTCTCATGGTTTTATACTAGCATTACACACCCGCCAAGTGTTTGATGAAATGATCGGTTATGATTCCTTGAGGAATTGAAGGTCCAATGCATGTCTTATGAGCTGAATGACTTTATGGTGATGATAGAAATATTTACATAAGTTGTTTCATGAGAAAGTACCTATGGTGTTGCAAGTAGATTGTTGGGTCTTATGTTTGTTGTATTCTTGGAAAAAATAAGGAGTTCTTTCTTGATGATTCAAAATGTAATGGTTCAATGAACTAGTTCTATGGAATGCTTAAACCGAAAGGGGATGGGCTCTAGTAAGGAAGGCCACTTAGTCCGAAAAGGGACGGGCTCCCATAAGAAAGGCCACTTAATCCGAAAAGGGATGGACTCCCACAAGGAAGGTCACTCAATCCGAAAGGAGATGGGCTCCCATGAGGAAAGTTACTTACTCCAAAAGGGAATGGGTTCCCATAAGGAATGCCTCTTAATCCGAAAGTGGACGGGCTCCCATAAGGAAGGTCACTTAATCCGAAAGAGAACGGGCTCCCATAAGGAAGGTCACGAATCCGAAAAGGGTTGGGCTCTTATAATGTAGGCTTCATTATCCGAAAGGGGATGGGCTCCAGTAAGGAAGGTCTCTTAATCCGAAAGGGGACAGGCTCCCGTAAGGAAGGTCACTTAATCCGAAAGGGGACGGGCTCCCGTAAGAAAGGTTACTTCTCAAAAAAGGTCTTAGGATATGTCGATTGAGGGTTCTTTCCACACTTATACATGATTGAGGGTTCTTTCCACACTAATACATTATGATCTATGTAAGATGAATGATTTGCAAAGCATGATTTACTTAAGAGTTGGTCATACATACATGCCATACTGATATTATGCTATCAATTGCTCTTAATTATGCATTTCGATTATGATGCCTATCTCTTGTTGTATTGCGTCCTACATACTTAGTACATTCAAACATACTAACACATAATCTATGCCTACATGATGTCACCAAGTAGGAACCGGTATACCGATTGATCATCCACCTCCATGTGGCTAGTACGACTTCTATCAAGCTTGTTGGTGAGTCCTCCAGTCTGGGGACATTACTTATGCTCTATTGCTATGTATTAAGACTTTCTCTCTTTGAATTATGTATTGACTATGAGGGTGAGCCCGGTTGCTTTGTCTTGTCCCTTACTCTTATCTATGTAGTAAAGGTATTGTTGGACTTGTTATGTATCTATGTAATGAATTTTACTCTATTGACCCTCGATGTTTATGATATGGAAAGTGTATCCTTAGCCCCTATTTCCCCTTGTGTACATTTATCTCGTATTGTCCTTTTAATTGCTTCTGCAATCAAGGAAGTGTAATGATATGCTGTGAGGCTTGTTTGGGGTTCCTTCGGCTCCCCATTTGCCGGTCACGCCTAAGCCCTAGGCTTGGGCCGTGACAAAGATGGTATCAGAGCACTAGTTTGTTAGATCCTCGGAGTCCAACACACTGCGTTTATTAGAGTCTTATTCATGGTTGTGTTGTGCACCACAACTATGAGAAGGAGGCAATGAGATGTTTTAGGAAATGTGTTCCTTCTTCATGTTCTAAGTCATTCTATAGAGTTAAAGTAAGTTTTTCCCCCCTAATATTGTTCTTTTCCATGATAGTTGATCATGCATAACCCAATAGGAGGAAGAGCCCGCGCTCCCGAGGGACAACCGACTAATGGAGTGCTTCGGGACGCTCTCAATTTGCTTGCTCAATTTGTGGCCAATCAAGTCAACCAAGGGGACCAAGCCCCTCATTCCCTTACACTATCTTTTCGAGTGAGAGTCTTCATGAGAATGAGCCCACCCGAGTTTTATGGGTCAAGAGTGGATGAAGATCAACAAGAGTTTATTGACTAGACTTATAATGTGTATGCCATCATGGGTGTTAGATCGGAAGATAAGGCGGAGTTGGCAGCCTTCCAATTCAAAGGGGTAGCACAAACATGGTACAATTAATGGAAGGGGGAAAAGAGAGTCAACAATGTTGTTCTATGGGAAGAGTTCAAGGTGGCCTTTCTTAATCAGTTCTTTCCTCTTGAGCTTAGGGAATCCATATTGGTAGAATTCATAATTTTGAGACAAGGGTCAATGAGTGTGAGAGAGTAGGCCCTCAAGTTCAACCAACTCTCTAATTATGCTCCTCACTTGGTTGCTGACCCAAAGGCTAGGATGAACAAGTTCGTGATGGGTGTCTCCGACTTGGTAAATGAAGAATGTCGGTCCACTATGTTGAATACTGATATGGATTTGTCCCGCTTGATGACATATGTCGAGCAATTTGAAGGAGAAAAGTTGAGGAAGAGGAGGAGTCGAGAGGCCAAGAGGGCCCGTATTGGTGGTAAGTTCCAATGTCTCAAGGATGGCAGGTTCTATCAAAGCCAAGGGTCTTCAAATGCTCCTAAGGGAAGGATTGCCAATGATAACCTAAGACACCAAGGTAGTAGTAGTGGAGGGCCCAAGCCCAATCTCCCAACGTGTAGGAAAAATCATGGTAGCTTATGTTGAAGGAACTCTAGTGGTTGCATTGGATGTGGTGAGAGGGTCAACGGGTTATTGATTACCCCCATTCTTAAACCAGAGGTAGAGAGGGTCACCCTCAAGGTCAAGGCGATGCTCCAAGACGTAATCGATTTTATGCTCTTCAAAGAAGGGGAGAAGGGGAAGAGGTGCTTGATAATGTTACCAGTATGTTAAAGGCTTTTCTTAATATTATTGTGCGTGCTTTGATGGTTCGGGGGGGTTACTTTCCTTTCATTGTTCCTTTTTGTTGCTAGTGGAGTATGCTTATGTGAGAATATTGTTGCTAGAAGGTTTTAGGGATTGTTGTGTTCTTATTGCATAAGCTATAGTCTTGTAATTTGGTCGGGCTTAGTTTGTGAATGGGAGGTCTTGAGATGATTTGGCTACTTTCTTTTAGTGTTTCCAATAAGTGTAGAACCCGTAAGGTTGTGATATGATGGTGTTGGGCGGTTGAATTATTTGTACAAATGGGACAGTTACTTCTTTAAGATTGATCTTTGTTCGGATTTAGTCTCTAAGTGAGGATGAGGGTAGGTCATATTCCTAAATGTCTTTCCAGACAATGGGTGAGCATTTGACTATTGTTGGAGTTGTTTGGTTGTCTTTCACTGGCCATGTTTAGGAGTTTCATGAATAACGTCTTTGAACCCTACCTTGACATATGTTATGGTGGTCTCTAGTGGTAGTACATTGATTTATTTAGTGCTTGCCAATCATTTGGGCGTAGTGTTGCAAGTCTTGGATGATGAGGGGATTGTTTACTAATCTTGGTAGGTGTGAATGGAGAATAACAAGAAGGTGGTTAGAATTCTTTACGGGTCATGACATGGGTGTGCATCATTTGGCCCCGGTAAGTTTAATATTGTGGTCGATGCTCTAAGTAGCCTAGCATATGTTTATGATGGTGACAAAGAGGTGATTGGACGGGTCTATTGTTTGGCTAGATTGGGGGATTAGATAGTAGGAAGTTGAGCATGGTGGTGTAGTATCCTTTATGGTTCCAAATCTTCTTGGCTTGAAGAGGTCTGGGTCAAGCAAGGCCTTGATTCCATCTTGTTAGGGTTGGAAGTTTTGGGTGAAGAGATGGTCGAGTTGAGGTAGTCTCCCAAGGGAGAGAAGTGGTTCATGATACCGAGTGGACTTGATGGGTTTAAGGTTGACAATTGAGTTTAGGATTGTGAGTCCTTGTAGAATGTAGAGGGAGGTTGGTAAGGTTGCATAAGTTTGGGGATTGCCTATTGTGGGGGTATGGTGCATCTAATTTGTCATGCTTCTAGGTTGAGGGGATGTGTTGGGAACTCTAGTGCTATAGAACTCTTTGAAGTTGTGGGGGTGTTAGAGGATAAGTTGGCTTAGAAGGAACTCCAGATGGAGGTGTTGGATGGATGAGTGGAGAAGTTGATTGATGAGGATGTAATGTTCATCAAGGCCCTTTGGAAGAGTCGTCTATTCGTATGTGTTTCTTAGGGAGCCGGTGCGGGCATGGAGAAGAAATATTTGTATTTCTTTAATTCTATTTTTAGCTTATGATGACATGTCAAGTCCTTTCTATGATTCCAAGTCTTATGTTTGAGCCCTTATGTCATTCATATGCATTCATGTTTAAGTTGGCAAATATATGATGCTTTTATGCTTATATTGGGATTTTGAAAATGGTGTTTTAAAGGTAATGTTATGTTCTTGTTGTGGCTGATTTGTTCATGATTACTGATGTCATGTACGTTTCTTTTATATTCGTAGACGAATGTTCTTAAGGGGAGATATTGAAACGACCCAAAAAGTGTCCGAAATTGTGCCTTGGAAGTGTCCGAAATTGTGCCTTGGAAGTGCCCACGAATTTGTAATTTCCATATATCTCAAAATCCATGCGTGATATCCAAAATACGACTTCATATACTTGTTCGGGGGTCAAAATTAGGGGGGCAAGGGTCTAACCCTGATTTTAGAGTGAATGAATCGCAATTTCAAATTTCAAAATGACGAATTCCAGTAGCTACTGCGCGCTGTCCACGCGACGCGCAACAATGTTAAAATGGGGCAGTTTTCTGACTTTGTTCCAAGACTTTAAGTCTTTGGCCTAGGTATTCCCACACGTGAAAGTACCTATACTTAGCCATTTTTCACCCTCATATCATTCTAAACATTTCTTAATATTCATTCAAACACTTTTCGGATCTTAAGGATTGCACTCAAGCTTCAAGTCTCCATCAATCTTCATCTTATTCATCTCAAAAGCTAAGGTATACGAGTTTTACTATTAGGTCCTTCCACCCATGGTACCCTAACCTCCTTTTTACTCAATTTGCATGATTTAAAGTTGTTTTAAAAATAGGTTACTAATATGAACATGTCTATGAACTATGTTAAAACTATGTAAAGTTTTGGTTGGTTTGCTATGTTTTGAGCTATAAATCTTTGATCTATTGTAACATTAGTTGAGGGGTCTTGATGTATATTGCTTGAGGGCATCGCAAGGTGTTCATTGATGAATGGTTTTACTTGCATCATTTCACCTCTATATTTCATGATTTTAGACTAGCATTACATAGTCACCAAGTCTTTGATGAAATGACTAGTTAAGATTCCTTGAGGAATTGAAGATCCAATGCATGTCTTATGAATTGAACGACTTTATGGTGATGATAGAAATGTTTACATAAGTTGTTTCATGAGAAAGTACCTATAGTGTTGTAAGTAGATTCTTGGGTTCTTATGTTTGTTGTATTCTTGGCAAAAATGAGGAGTTCTTTCTTGATGATTGAAATGTAATGGTTCGATGAGCTAGTTCTATGGAATGCATAATCCAAAAGAGGACGGGCTCCAGTAAGGAAGGCCACTTAATCTGAAAAGGGACAAGCTCTCATAAAGAAGGCCACTTAATCCCGAAAGGGATGTGCTCCCATAAAGAAAAGACACTCAATCCGAAAGGGGATGGGCTCCCTAAAGAAGGTCACATAATCTGAAAGGGGACGGGCTCCCGTAAGGAAGGCCTCTTAATCCAAAAGGGGATGGGATCCCGTAAGAAAGGTCACTTAATCCAAAATGGAATGGGATCCGTAACGAAGATCACTAATCTGAATGAGAACGGGCTCCCATAATGAATGCCTCTTCATAAAAAAGGGGAAGGGCTCCTGCAAGGAAGGTCACTTAATCCGTAAGGGTACGGGCTCCTGTAAAGAAGGTCACTTAATTCGAAAGGGGATGAGCTCCTATAAGGAAGGTTGCTTCTCCAAAAAGGTCTTAGATTATGTCGATTGAGGGTTCTTTCCACACTTATACATGATTGAGGGTTCTTTCCACACTTATACATTATGATCTATGTAAGATGAATGATTTGCAAAGCATGCTTTACTTAAGAGTTGGTCATACATGCCATATTGAAATTATGCTATCTATTGCTCTTAATTATGCATTTCGATGATGATGTCTATCTCTTGTTGTATTGCATCCTACATACTTAGTACATTCAAATGTACTAACGCATACTCTATGCCTACATGATGTCACCATGTGGGAACCGGTGTATCGATCGATCATCCTCCTCTGCGTGGCTAGTACGACTTCTATCAAGCTTGTTGGTAAGTCCTCCATTTCGGGGTTATTACTTATGCTCTATTGCTATGAATTAAGACTTTCTCTCTTTGACTCATGTATTGACTATGAGGGTGAGCCTAGTTGCTTTATCTTGGCTCCCGTTCTTATCTTTGTAGCAGAGGTGTTGTTAGATATGTTATGTATCTATGTTATGAGTTTGACTCTATTGACCCTCGAATTTTATGATCTGGAAAGTGTATCCTTAGCCCCAATTTCCCCTTGTTTATATTTATCTCATATTGTCTTTTTAATTGCTTCCACGACCAAGGATGTGTAATGATATGCTTTGAGGCTTGTTTGAGATTCCTTCGGGTTCCCTATTAGCCGGTGACGCCTAGACTCTAGGTTTGGGTCCTGACAAAGATGGTATCAAAGCACTAGGTTTTTAGATCCTCGGAGTCCGACACACGACTTTTATTAGAGTCTTATTCATGGTTCTGTTGTGCACCACAACTATGAGTAGGAGGCAATGAGATGGTTTAGGAAATGTTTCCCTTCTTCATGTTCTAAGTCATGCTGTAGAGTTGAAGTAAGTTTTTCCCGTCTAACAATTGTTCTTTTCCATGCTATTTAATCATGCCTAACCCAAGTGGAGGAAGAGTCTGCGCTCCCGAGGGACATCCGGCTAATGGAGAGCTTCGAGACGCTCTCACTTTTCTTGCTCAATTTGTCGCAATTAAGTCAACCAAGGGGCCTAAGCCCCTCATGCCCCTACACCGGCTTCTCCTCAGTTGGTTGCTGACCCAAGGGTTGGGATGAACAAGTTCATGATGGGTGTCTCCGACTTGGTGAATGAAGAATGTCGGTCCGCTATGTTGATTAATGACATGGATTTGTCCCGCTTGATGACCTATGCCGAGCAATTGGAAGGTCAAAAGTTGAGGAAGAGGAGGAGTAGAGAGGCTAAGAGGGCCCTTATTGATGGTAAGTTCCAATGTCTCAAGAATGGCCGATACTATCAAAGCCAAGGGTCTTCAAATTCTCTATGGGAAGGATTGCTAATGATAACCTAAGACACCAAGGTGGTAATAGTGGAGGGCCCAAGCCCAAGCTCCCAACGTGTAGGAAAAATCAAGGTGGCGCATGTTGGAGGAACTCTAGTTCTTGCTTTGGATGTGGTGAGAGGGTCACTGGGTTATTTATTGCCCCCATGCTCAAACCGAAGGTAGAGATGGTCGCCTCAAGGCCAAGGGGTCGCTCCAAGATGTAATAAGTTTTATGCTCTTCAAAGAAGGCGAGAAGGGGAAGAGGTGCCTGATGATGTTACCAGTATGTTAAAGGCTTTTCTTGATATTGTTGTGCGTGCTTTGATGGTTCCGGGGGTTACTTTCCTTTCATTGTTCCTTTTTGTTGCTAGTAAAGTATGCTTATGTAAGTCTATTGTTGCTAGAAGGGTTTAGGGATTGTTGTGTTCTTATTGCATAGGGTCTTGTCTTTTAATTTTTGTTGGGCTTAGTTTGTGAATGGGAGATCTTGAGATGATTTGGCTACTTGCTTGTGGTGTTTCCAATGAATGTGGAACCCTTAAGGTTGTGAGATGATGGTGTTGGGTGGTCGAATTGTTTGTACAACTACAATGCGATAGTTACTTCTCTAAGCTTGATCTTTGTCCAGATTTTGTCTCTAAGTGAGGATGAGGGTAGGTGATATTCCTAAGTACTTTCTATGATTCTAAGTCTTATGTTTCAGCCTCTGTGTCATTCATATGCACTCATGTTTAATTCGGCAAATTTATGATGATTTTATGCTTATGTTGGGATTTTTAAAATGGTATTTTAAAGGTAATGTTGCATTCTTATTGGGGATGATTTGTTCATGATTACTCTTGTCATGTACATTTCTTTTACATTCAGGGACGAATGTCCCAAGGGTGAGATATTGAAACGACCCAAAAAGTGCCTGAAAATGTGCCTCGGAAGTGCCTGAAATTTGTAATTTCCATATATCTCAAAATCCGTGCGTGATATCAAAACTCTGACTTCATATTCTTGTTCAAGGGGTCAAAATTAGGGTGAAGATTGTCTAACCCTGATTTTAGAGCGAACGAATTGCATTTTCAAATTTCAAAATACGAACTCTAGTAGCTACTGCGCGTCCTCCACGCGAAGCACAGCAGTGTTAAAATGGGTTATGATTCCTTGAGGAATTGAAGGTCCAATGCATGTCTTATTGATTTAATGACCTTATGGTGATGATAGAAATGTTTACATAAGTTGTTTCATGAGTAAGTACCAATTGTGTTGCAAGTAGATTGTTGGGTTCTTATGTTTGTTGTATTCTTGGGAAAAATGAGGAGTTCTTTCTTGATGATTGAAATGTAATGGTTCGATGAGCTATTTCTATGGAATGCTTAATCCAAAAGGGGACGGGCTCCCGTAAGGAAGTCCACTTAATCCGAAAAGGCACAGGCTCCCGTAAGGAAGGCCACTTAATTCGAAATGAGACGGGTTCCCGTAAGGAAGGCCACTCAAGCCGAAAGGGATCAGGCTCCCGTAAGGAAGGTCACATAATCCGAAAGGGGATGGGCTCCTGTGAGGAAGGCCTCTTAATCCAAAATGGGATGAGCTCCCGTAAGGAAGGTCACTGAATCTGAAATGGGATAGGCTCCTGTAAAAAAGGTCACTTAATCCGAAAATAGCCGGGCTCCCGTAATGGAGGCCTCTTAATCCAAAAGGGGACGAGATCCCGTAAGGAAGGCCGCTTAATCTAAAAGGGTACGGGCTCCCGTAAGAAAGGTTGCCTCTCCAAAAAGGTCTTAGGATATGTCAATTAAGGGTTCTTTCCACACTTATATATTATGATCTATGTAAGATGAATGACTTGCAAAGCATGATCTACTTAAGAGTTGGTCATACATCCTATATTGATATTATGTTATCTATTGCTCTTAAATATGCATTTCAATTATGATGTCTATCTGTTGTTGCATTGTATCCTACATACTTAGTACATTCAAACGTGCCAACGCATACTTTATGCCTACATGATGTCACCATGTAGGAACCAGTGTAATGATTGATCATCCTCCTCCAGTTGGCTAGTACGACTTCTATCAAGCTTGTTGGTTAGTCCTCCATTCCAGGGACATTACTTACGCTCTATTGCTATGTATTATGACACTTTTTCTCTTTGACTTATGTATTGACTATGAGGGTGATCCCAGTTGCTTTGTACTGGTCCCCGCTCTTATCTATGTAGTAGAGGTTTTGTTGGACATGTTATGTATCTAGTTATGAGTTTTTCTCTATTGACCCTCGATTTTTATAATATGGGAAGTGTAACCTTAGCCCCAATTTCCCCTTGTATACATTTATCTTGTTTTGTCTTTTTAATTGCTTCCGCAACCAAGGATGTGTAATGATATGCTATGAGGCTTGTTTGGGGTTCCTTCGGGTTCCCATTCGCCGGTCACTCCTAGGTCCTAGGCTTGGGTCGTGACACATCCATTTTATCTCTCTTTGACTCCCCAGATTTTTACTCAATTTTTTATACTCAATTAATTCTGCATAGGTCATTAGGTGGGAATGTCCATTTTCTTAATGAGCATATCCGTTCTGCATTCTTTACAAACCAAATTTTGGACACCGAATATGAATTTACTCATTCTAGCCCATGGATTCGATACCATGAATGGAGCATACTTGGAGAGCTCTGTGATCTTTAGAGAATACTCTCTCACACTTACGTGCCCTAGCTTGAGGTTTATAAAGCATTGCACTTTGGTCTCCCTCAACAGCTCCACTGGAAAGTACCTATCCAAAAATGTTGCTTTGAAATCTTCCCAACTAACCTGGCTCACGTCTTCACCTTTTTCTCAAACCCATTGGTCATACCAAACTTTCGCCACCCCTTTAATTGATAGGCCACAAGTTTCCTTCTCCTCTGAAGGCACACCCATGGTGGCTAGAATTCTATCAGCCTCATTAAGAAACTCAACCAGGTCCTCATCAACATTTGTTCCACGAAACTCCAGTGTGTTCATCCTCCTGAACTCACGAACTCTTGTTACTGGGTAGGTGCTTGAGGAGGAATAACAACCTGTCTATTTGCTTCATTGGCCAATTATTGTGAAGGCATTTATAAACTCCATATGAGAAACATTCTCCTCTTGTTGCTGGAAAGGGGCTTGATCTTCAACCTCACCCCTTGGCAAAGGAGCTCTTCTTGGTGGCATTATCTAGAAAACAAAGAGGGTATCGTTAGTTAGAGGAATAACCTTAGATACTTCTAATGACATGACAAGAATCATAATGCAGTGTAACATTTCCTAAAACACCTCATAGCTTTCTAGTCATATATGGGGGGAGCTTCACATCCATAAACATGACTTTGCTCAACGCGGTGTGTTGGATTTTTGAGGACCATTTAAGAATGTTATGGTCTGATAGCAAACTTCTCACAACCCAATCCTAGGGCCTACACGTGACACAGCAAATGGGAAACACAAAGACAACCCAAACAAGCCTCTTTACATATCGCTTGCACATCCGTGGTTGCAGAATAATATACAAGCATTCAAAAAATAATCTTAAAGGAATAGGGACTTATAAATCACGCTATCCGAATGAATATGGGAATGGGATTTGCATGAACCACATAGCAAGTAATGTCTAAGAGAGGGGTAAGTATGAGAAATGTTATGGGAAAGTAGGGATTTAGGACATTCATCATCTTTCTAGCAACATGAACAACATCACAAAGCATCACATTAGAGAGATAGGGGCTAAAGGATAAGTCTCCATAACATCTCGATATCTCATATGGAGTAATAGCATAGCATGGTATGAATAGGACGAGGGCCTAGTCATGTCCAAGGGTCCCTCTCAACATAGAAAGTGAAGTACTAGTGTCTCAACATAAGAAAGATAGAGGTAGGATATTGTCCCCAAAATGGAGGTCTCACCACAGTAACATTCTTCACGAATTTGAGCTAGCTATGTGGAGAAGGATGAATAGGAACTCTGATTTCTATATGGTTAGATCTTGTAGGCAAATAATATTCATTAGTATTTGCAATGTACTAATATGTGGTATGCAGTACAACAAACGATAATAGCTTCATACAAGATGCATAGTCATATACAATAGAATAGAAGCTCAATATGTGATACATGAGGATGTTCTGATAGAGTCATCCATGAGAGGTAAACATAACATAACATCCCATAATCATACATATGCGGGAAGTAGACCATAACTGACATATAACACCAAGCAAGCTACTATCTGGACTCGAACGTAACCCACTTTATTGGCACGGGGAGACTACTTGCCGAGTAGAACCCTGTCGCCATAGCATATGCATCATAAAGTCATAAAGGTGGCTTATATTGATTTACTAACCTAGCCTATAAGAGCTACGATGGTGCACATAGTTAATGAGAAAGGAGACTTTATATAAGGTTTCCTTAGGTCGAGTCCCCACCTTGTCACGTTTTGAACCTAGGGCCTGGCTTGCCACGACGAATGTGTCATCCGAAGGTATCCCATCCGATCCTTGTGTTCATATCATAAGGATTCATAAGATACAATAAGCAATCATAAGGGAATAAACAAGCGGAAGTATATAGTAATAAAATATCACAGCTCCTATTGGAGAGTATACATCAATCCATAGTTCAAATCATGCCTCTACACCATAGATCTGGGTTGGGACTACCACATAGCTCATTAGCTCACCCTTAAGAATACATCAAAATAGGAAATGCTAATATTTAACTAATTATGTTGATAATGAGTTAATAGGCTAGGTTTCTTGAAACCAATGTTCAATTACGATACACGAGTATTTCATATGATTCGATTATGATATTATATGCGGACCACTCAGGACACGCTTGGCCTAAGAAGTGTCAGCAAAACCCCTATTACCTTAGCCACAGAATCCATAGTAATAGAATTCAATTGAAACCCTAAGAGGTTTCCAGCCATTTACATCCATTCCACACTATAGTCATTTGGGTTAAAGCAATAATCAAAGATCTAAATTAAACCCCAAGTTGCAACCTTGAAATTATAAACTAAATGTAGGAATGGATGTAAATTCACTCAAATCAACACAAATAAATCAAAACACCAAATACCCAATAAATAAATTAAGAACACATCAATAACACACCCCCAACATTGAGGTTCGGCCACACATGCTAGAAATTAGAGATTGAATACAAAAAATAGCAGTTGAAGTCATGGGTAACAAGATTGAATAGAGAATAGTTGATTATGTCCAGCCAATCTCCTCAAGTTTTACTTCCCCAATGCTTGAAAACTCTTCAACCCTTTGTACTCTAAAGAAGGAATGTTCTATATACTACTCTCTTCGTAAATCAAAGAAGAATATGATATGTACAATGTCCTTTCTAATTTTCTTAAATAGTTCGTGCAAAAGTGTGAGAGTTTATGCTATAAATTGCCATTCAGCAATCAAGATTGGCTATAGCTGAGCATTCCTGTGATGCGTTGAATGTGACTTGACCGCTTTCCTCTACATCCTCTTAAGGTTCGTTCCTCTACAACATTGGGGGATGGTTCTTCACTCTGTTGATACAGTTTGTGATTCGCCAAAGTTCCTATCTCATTGCCTTCTTGTCATGATTTTGGGGCCTTGAGTACTACAACTTTAGGCAATCTCTTCAACATTCTATGGTACCGAATATGTTTGGCGACTTCGATTCAGACCTCATTCCTGACTTGGGCTTGAACCTTGGTTGCTATAATGCTAGGAAGTCTCCCTCTGATCGCCTAATGTGTAGGTGATACCCTTTTCTCTGCCTTTTTGACAATTTTTCTCCCTTCCCAAGATTTGTCGAGTATTTTCCATTTGTGCACTTTTAATTCCATTTCCTATCATAATACATGAATATTTGTTAGAGATTAGAAGTAGTAACACACTAAGGACAATATTTCCTGCTAACTAGCCCCAAAATAAGTCCAAGATATGGACTCATCAACACCCCTAACTTAAGCCTTTACTTGCCCTCAAGCAAATCAAACATCAATCCATCCAATTTCAGACCTTGCAAACAGTGCCACCGAGAGTAACACATATTTTCCACCTTTTCCATCCCCTCTCAGACTTCCACAAATCACTTACGTGATTTTGCAGCCTCAAGAGATGACTAAGAAATAATCAGAACATGGCTATGCTCACAATTGCTCATGTAGCTACTGATCACTACCTAAAGGCATCACCATTTTCCCTCACACTAAAGGAGATCCTAAATACATAAGATTATGATATTACTTTCAAACAATCCCTCAATTTCATCCATATATCTTCTCACTGTGTGTTTTTTACTAAAATATTTTTTTCTAAACTCTTGGAGATCAATTTATTTCCCACAATATCATTGGAAATAATAATCATGTATTAAGTTGTGAATGAATCAGATATTATGTCATCATTCTAATAACATATCTATGATTTATGATCAAACATTTGTCATTATTCCTTCACATGAAAGCGCCAAAAACCTCTCACTCTTCCAATAAAGAAATAGCATGTAAGCTTCAACCCATAGGCTTGCCCTTATTCTAAATCGGAGTTCACTTGACTTTCTTCTGGGCTAAGATCCCAAAGGACTTTGTTAAGTTGGCAAATTTATGATAATTTTAACAGTTAAGTTGAGATTATTGAAATGATGTTTAAGTGCATTGTCACATCCTTATGTGGGCTGAAATTCCCTTGGGTATGTTACCTTTGTACGTTCTTTGACATTCGGGGATGAATGTTCCCAAAGGAGAGATATTGAAACGACCCAAAAGGTGCCCGAAAATTGCCTCGGGAATGCCCAGAATCTTAATTTCCTTATATCTCAAAATCCATGCATTATTTTGGAGATCCGACCTCATATTCTTGTTCAGGGGGTCAGATTTAGGGGGGAAAGGGTCTAACCTCGATTTTAGAGCAACTGTATCAAATTATGAATTTTCAAATTGGCACGAAAATAGTGTGTTAGCGTGTTCATAGCGCGACGCTCACCTGTACAAAACTGGTCGAGTTTTTGTACTTCGGTCCAAGACTTTTAAGTCTTGGGCCTAAGCCTTCCCACACGAGAAAGCACCTATACTTAGCATTATTTCACCCTCATATCACCCAAGACATTTCCCAATACTCACTCAAACCCTTAATCTTATATTTCTCTCAAGATTCAAGTCTCAAACCCTCATTCGGATTTCAAGGTTCTCCTTCAAGCTTCAAGTCTCCATCTCCAATCTTCACCAAGCTCATCTCCAAAGCTAAGGTATGTAGGTTTTAATCATTACGTCCTTCCACCATGGTGCTCTAATCTCCTTTTTACTCAATTTTCATGATTTAAAGTTGATTTTACAAATAGGTTTACTAGTATAAATATGTCTATGAACTATGTTAAAGCTATGTAAAGTTGTGACGGTTTTGCTATGTTTTGAGCTATCAATCTTGGATCTCTTGTAAGATTTGATGAGGGGTTTTGATGTATATTGATTGAAGGTGTTGCAAGGTGTTGACTGATGGTTTTACAATGGATTTTCTTGCATGATTTCATCTCTAGATTGCATAGTATTTTGTACCCCCATTACACACTCGCCAAGTGTTTGATAGAATGTCCTACTATGGTTTCTTGAGGAATTGAAGGTCCAAAGCATGAGATATAATTTGAATGATGTTACGATGATGAAATGAGCTTATGTATATGATAAATCCTATATAAGGTGTTGCATTAGAC
>JAPFFP010041904.1:0-14710 GCA_026153255.1 Solanum medicagineum | reverse complement strand
TACTAGCTGATCCTATAATATCAATTTTTGTCCGTTTATTGTTAACACTAGTTGATCTTATTGATGACAAAATTAATTTTCTTGCAAAATCGATTTTTGTCCACCTAGTGTCAACATTTTGCCTTAATTTGATGATAATGCGTTTGTTTTGCATAAGTGACAACACTCAACTTTTATTTGGTGATAATGTGTTTATTTTGCATAAGTGACAACACTTAGCTTTTATTTGGTGATAATGTGTTTGTTTTGCGTAAATGACAACACTTGCCTTTTATTTGGCGATAATGTGTTTGAAACTAGTTTAGAATTAATTTAGAAGTAACGTGATGTAGTTATTGAAATTAGTAAAATCAGAATTAATACTTAATCCCTGTAATTTAAAGTTTAAAATTATCACTATTATTTATGTAGATGGAATGTGATTGTAGTTAGATGTATAATAGAAACAATCTTGGTCGAGTGGGTATGGTTCTAGAATAAAAATATTAAAAACATTTTAATATTTTACATATTTTTTTGATACTTTTATGATACTAAAAACTAGAAATTTTGTGTGTTCTCAAAGCGGTGTTAGTGGAGTAGATGTGTTTTTATGTTTATTTTGTAGGATTACAGGATTCAATATGATTTCGGGCAAAATTCTGCAGAACCGAAGATTTTGGAGATTTACGGATAACTCTACAGGTTGTTTTTTTACTCCGTCTGCCAGTCGTAGATTGGTCTTGTGAGTCACATCCAGTGAAGGGCCAAGTTTCTGATATTGCATCCATGAGCTGTCAGATGAGTCGTAGATTTCTTCACGAGTCGTGGATAAGGTCGTGCTTGGAGGATCAAGATTTGAAGAGTTTTAAGAAAGCAAACGAAACCTTCCACAAGCCGTAAGTCAGAAACGGCCGATAGGAAGGTCTCGTGAAGCTGAAGTCTAATTATTGAAATTGCAGAGTACTAAGCCTAGGTATGGGCCGTGGTTTCTTTTATCGCTCCTAACCCTGTCCGTAGAAGCTGTCGAATTCAGTTTTCCTATTGTGTTTTGAATTTGTATTTTACTTATTGTAAATAGTTTTTTAGGTCTTTTTAGTGAGGGGACGTACAAGAGAGGACAAACACTTTGAGAACTCATATTTTGTGATTTTTACATTGTGATGTCTTGTGGAGAACTTTGGATTTCTTATTCTTAAATTCATCATTGTTAAATGTTTAATTATGTGATTCCATCACATGATTTTTTTCATCTACAATGATCATGCATAGCTAAATTCACAACTAGAATTGTGGGAACCATGAAGAACTAACAAAGTAAAACTGGTAACTTATAATTCTTAAAAAAGTGTTCATGCATGTATTAATTAATTTTCTTCGATATGAGTGCTTTTTAATGGTGGTCAACGTTAGAACCCACCTACTTACTGACTGTATCAAGGTAGTAGTGAATAGGAAAAGAGATTAATTAACAGCATGCAATGTGATCCCTCTCATCTGATCAACCTAACTGGATCAAGGGGTTGTTGTACTAGAACAAAAGGTAAGGGTTAGTAATGTTATACTGCAGTAATGTATCAAATCACGTAGTGATATTTACCTCTCATCTGGATCAAAAGTTTTGGTAAACTTAACTTACTTGTTTTGCATGTTATACACTAGAAACTATTACGATTATCTAGTGACACTAAGTTAGGAATTCATGGGGAAGACAATACCCTAGTTACTTCTCTTACTGATTTCATAACACTTGCTTCTAGTTTAGGTTTACTTAATTGCAAAATCCCTCCCTCCCCCCTCCTTCCGGAGATAAGTAGGTTAATTCGTTCGAATTGCTCATAATTACTTCAGGTCTAGACCATATTCCGTGTTGTTCGATCCTAAACTTGGTTAGGTTATATGTTTTGACAACGATCACTTAGACCTACAAAGGGAGGTGTAGATTGGGCGACATCACCTCCCCATAGACCCTGCAAGATAAAATCTGAAATTCAGATACTATTAAATTTCTATCTAATTTTTTTTAGGTTCAAAAAAGTTATGAGATACTAAAATGAAGTGTTTCCTATTTATCACTAGTAGTTTCCTAACAAAAAGATGCTTACACCTGCAGAGTGAGATAAACCTTTGATATACTTAAAACTTTCGGAATAGAGTTCATTTACCGTCACTCCAATGTTAGCCACATAGCTAAACGTATATCCTAGAGGAATACCAAAAACATCGTAAGATCCCAAATTGATATAAGTCATTGAACCTTGCCATCCACCTCCAATAGCAACACCTACAAAATAAATATTTACCATAACAACGACTACAAAGACGAAGACACTTTTAACCATAGAAAAAATAAAATGGAATTAGAAGCTACATCTGATATTACAGGCTGACCTGTAACACCCTGTGAAAAATTCAAAATATCCCTAGAGTGGAATCTTATGCATAACGCGTCTTCCCAAGTTCCAATAGAAAATTCGAGACCGAATTTGTGATTAGCATGAAAATTGAGTGAGAGACTGGTTAGGTCGAATTTTAGAGTGATCGAGTCAAAAGATAATTTTTCGTAATAAAAATAAAAATAGTGTTGATGCGCACCTCAGGCGCGATGAGCCAGAGATGCGCATTTACACTTTTTCTAAAAAAAATTTGACGTAAATTGGAAAGAACATGTTTTGAGAAAATTCTCGAAAATGCATATGTCGGCGCCCTAGGCGCGACACAGACATGGTGCCACGAAGTGAAATTTTGTTTCTTTTTATAGGAAGGTCCTTTTGGTCATTCCCCAACCCCTCCTAAGTTCAATAAATGAGTATAGGGGGTCTTTCACATCAAGCCAAGTCCAAAGAATCTCTACTAACTAAGTTTCCGTATGAGTTGATAGAAGGGTCAAATTCAAATAATCATATCTCCTATAGTACAATGGTTTATGTGACCCATAATACATCAAATTGAAGAAATTTTAATTAGCTTTCCAACGCATCTAATTTCACCTTAATCAAAGTTCGGAGTAGAAAGTTATGACTATTTTAGTGAAGGAATGTAGAGATGCCTGAAGGTCCACGCCCGGAGCGCGTCGTGCACCAAACGCGGACCCTTACTAGATAAGCTAATGACATTCTCTTCTTTTTATTTTGAGTATACTTTCATCATAAAACATTTGGGAGTCTATTTAAGGTCCTAAAACGTATAAAACTTCAATTTTCATAATTAAAAACCTTCCTTCACTCCTAAACATAAACGCTCAAGAATCATCAAGAAAGTCATCAAGTTAGGATTAGCCTTCAAGATTCATATTCAAGGTAAGTTAATCTTCATGAATTTTAATCTAGCCGACCCAAATTTCTTCATCTATTCATGAATCTCTAATAGAATCTTAAATCATAACCAAGGGTTTCAGGAAGACAAATTCAAGAATCCCAAGAAAGGATTTCTTGATTCTTCTTTTTCAAGAATGTAGGGTTCTTCATCAAGAATTCTAAAAATTCTAAGTCCAGAATTCAAGAATCAAAGAGAATCCCTTCAAACAATGTCTTTCTAAGTTCTTTCACTCTAAAGAAACTACCGAGATCGGGATTTTCTTCAAGAAAGCTAGTATTCATCAAATTTCGATTGTAATATCAACTTTCCAGGTATGTAAAGCTAAAAGCATGAGATTGTTCTCTCATGTGCCCCATAGATGGTCATAGATGAGTTGAGAGTTGATGAGTCCCCATACATGATTTTTGAAGTATTATCTTGACTAAATTCTTGAAAACTATATTACTTACATGTATATTTTTACATTGATGATCATCATAAACTTTTTTCTTGAATTGAATACTTTTCATTTGATATTGTATAAATCCTATATGTTAACTTTTGAAAGCATACAAGAATGAACTTAGGACATGAGTCTAGAGCCTTAATGATATAAATGTGCTTGTTGTTGTGGTTCTGGTCCTGAATTGAGTGTGTTGATGATGATGCTAATGAGATTGATGCCTTTAGAGTCTTAAAAGAGTTGAACTTAATCTTAGAAGAATGTTCCTAATTCCTTGAGTTGATAGATGATGAGATGACTTGATGTCCTTTGCCCGAAAGAGGCCGATTGTAGAGTAGTTCTGATGTTTGATGACTTATGAGCATGTTGAGTTATGGGAGGAGTATCGACCACAAAAATGATCAAGAATGACTCCCACTCACACTTATTAACTACACGATCAGAGTAGGAAAGGATTGAACAATGAAAGCTGATGTTTCCTTAGTCCCAAAAGAGGACTTGATAGTATTATGGATCCACTGATAGAGACGTCCTCTACCTCGACAAGGTACTGGACAAATATAGTAAAGACATCGCTTCGTTGTATCATCGCCAACTCATAGGTGATGGTTGTCAGTTAGAGAAACTCTCAGATAGGTCCCATATTGATAGTTCTCTGATGTTGATGTGATGGTATGAGTCTTGATTGATGTTAATGGGTCACTTGTCTGTTCTTATTCTTGTCTTAGATAGACATTTGATAGTTTGAATGGTTATATTTCTGAGTTGATGTTGTTCCATATTATTCTACCTGTTTCTATTTCATTCAGCTATTTTACACATCGTACATTTCATGTACTGACGCCACTTGGCCCTGCATCATTTCATGATGCAAATATATGGATTAGGGATCGTCAAAAGGCACATCGTTGAGGGTCTAAGGCGTTCAGATGATTGGTGAGCATCCCCTACTTTAGAGGAATCATTACATTTATTTTCATCTTACTTTTAGAGTTAAATTTAATCGGCTTTACTTTATTTTGAGATAGCCATGGGTCTGTCATTGGCACCACCTGATAGTGATAGAGGTTTCATAAACTAGAGTCGAATGTTGATGTTAAGACTTGTTGAGCTAGTTCCTTCTACTAGCCCTTTTATTTATTGATAGTATTATTATGAGACTAGGTGAGATGTGCCCATTACTTTCCTTAGTCTTCCGCTGATTTTCTTGAGTTTATTGATTGAACGAATGTGATTAGGCCACGTGATTCGCTTGGGGACTAGCATTAATCTCTGAGTGCCAGTTACGTCTAGGGTACCCTCCCGTGGCGTGACATGAACAATGTTAACAACCACGGTTATTCTGAGAAGCTAAGCAAAGTTAGCAAAGACTCGTAGCAAATCCTTGTTGTCTGTGAAAAGAATGGCCAGATGATTTTTTACTGCCAGTACAAATATCCTACAGAGTATCCCAAAATAGAAATAATTGAATCAGTGTGATATACACTATATTTGGTAGCCTTGGGATGCCCTAGCCCAAGCTCATTTGAGACTGGAACGCTGAGAGAGTGACCATGCATTAAAACAAACCCTAAAAGTACATTTTCCCACAAGCATTTAGACTTGATTACCTTATGGAAGCATTGATTCCAGTGAACAACATTACTTCCCATCTGTCAAAGACACTGCACTATAATAGCTATCCAAAAAATATAACGTGTCAAATGTTACGTTACCAAATTTGGATCTTTCAGGTTGACATTTAAAATTGTCGAACGTTGCAAGTGCAAGTCAAGTGGGCAGTTGTACTGGATATTCTGGAGGATCGGCCTTATTTATTGGCTCGACGAAGGCACCGTTATGAAATACTCAAGTAAACTTGTTGAATAGGTTACTATGCATATGTCACGATCCAAAAATTGGGTGTAATGGTACTTGCTCAATCCCGCCGGAGCAAGTCAGCCTTAACCCAAAGGTATGATAAATATAATGCGCGAAAGTAATTTAACTAGAATAGATAACTAAAACTGAGAAATTTTCATAAACTTAAATACCACCCAAGGATTGGTTGTCACCCGTACAAGCCACTAATACAGAAAAACAAAGAAATACAAATCCCCACTGTCCTTCTTCTCGAATAGAACAAGTACAGAAGAAAAAGGAACAAGAGAGTCAGCCAGATGACAACAGCTACCTCTCTACGTCTCTTGGGAATCCTCGGCAAATTATGGAAGTACTATTTACTGCCCGGGCTCACAACCTAGACAAGGGTAGAAGTAAGGGGTGAGTACCAAATACCACACGGTACCCAGCATCAACTAAAAAAATAAGGAAGTCTAATAGAATACACAAAATCCTTTCGTCTTAGTCGATATCCACGACTACAACCTGCACGAAAAGTTATTCTGACCCAGGAATACATAATACATAATAAAGATGGTATTGCATCATATTACAATTTCCAAAGCACAAGTTAAGGGCATAATCAATCATAATGACAACACCATGCCATGCAATAGTATGCAAGGGGGATATGCAATGCATTATGCAATTATGACATCACATCATCGCCGACAGAAACCTCAGCGTCACAATATCATCATAAACATGTCGGCAAAGACGTCGGCATCACAATATCATCATAAATTTGCTGGCAAAGACCTCGGTGTCACATCATAAATTCGCCGGCAAAGACTTAGACATCATATCTTGACCGATAAAGACCTCGGTCCCAATATCATCTTAAATTCACGCATATTACCTCGGCATCTCAACCGGTAAAGACCTTGGTCCCAATATTTTTCATCTCACTTAGATCAATATCAATGCAAATATGCATGCCATGGAATAAATGAACATGATATGAATTTCATAGACAAATCCACTCATTATCTCCAACCACAACAATATGTATATATCCAAAAATATAGAATTCTCATCACTTAACCACATTTGTCAATTCAAGTACCATTATAACACATCAACTCACATTTATATTTTTAATCATCTCATTTCGTATAATATCAGAATATTCCACGTATCACACGTAGGAGAAAGGAAAATTTGTGAATTCTATGAGAATTACAAAGTTTTGAAAATTCACTTACTTAAGTCAATTCACGGTCAATCTAGCACTTTGGTATTTCCTTTTTGAATGGAATCCGTAGCACCACAATTTAGCACATAAATTATTACACCTCAACTTACATTTGATCCATCAAGATAAATTCATCATAATAATATTTTCATAATGAAATAATTTTATATAAAATATCCTATTATAAAAGATTTAGAAAATAGGAGCACTTACAAAAATAAAATTTGTCAAAGTTCTTACCCAATAAAACACCTTCCTACAACTCTCAAATAATATATATATGCTCTCGTATGTTGCTCTCTCTATCTAGATTCTCTTATTTCTTTCTTAATGTGTTTTCTCATTTCTGTGTATGGCCAATATGAGTAGAGTTGCTCTGCCATTTATAGGCATTAGCTGCCTAATCAAAGTGCCAAAGAAACATAAAAAAAAAAGGTATTTGGGAGGAGCATTAACGGCACAAAACAAGTGCTATTAGCACTTTAGATAAAGAAAGCAAGAGTGTGCAGCACCAACAAGTGCTATCAGCACTTTAAATATTGTAAAGAAAACAAGTGCTTGCGGCACTCAATTAATTAATTAAAAAGAAAGGTAACTAAAATTTTCCTTTTTTTAATTAAATCTTCCTTACACTATTTCCACTCAAGCAAACAAAATTTCGGAGTCGTTACAGTATATTTCTTGATTCCCTTACAATTGTGAGCCACCGGATATAATAGACTTGACTTGCGTCTCATGTAGGGAAATAAAGCTTAAGCAGATTACCCAGAAATATATATCATTATTTTCTGACAATACAAAATTGTACTTGATGTAAGACTCGAAACCTATAAAATTTATTAGATAATATTAATCATTTAGATTCTAATATTTTGATTACAAAATATCAACTTGTTTGCAAAACATAACTCTTAGAAGTAAGAAGTAAGGGGTCCTTTAGTGTGATGGATAAGAAAAGATAATCCCAGGATGATTTTTTTGGAGCTTTCCATTGCTTGTTTGGTTGCACAGGGTGGGATAACTTATCCCTGGATTAACAATTAGTCCTGGGATAAGTTATCCCCTCTTGTGGGTGGAATAATAATCCCAGTATAATTTATCCTAGGATAAGGTATATGAAATAACAAACATACACCTCTTAAACTCACTTTTATACACCAATTTTACATTTTATGTATATTAACATATTTTTTAATTATATATATAATAATAATCACCACTTTAATTAATTGTTATTTTTATATATTTTTTGTCAAAAAAAAATTACTCCCTCCGTCCCATTTTATGTGGCACTCTTTCACTTGGCACAGTGTTTAAGAGAAAAGGGGAGAATTTTAAAACTTGTGGTCTAAAATCATTCTTAGATATTTATGTGGCTGAGAATCATTTCGTTAAGGGTAAAAAGGGAATTTTAAAGGTAAATTATTTCCAATTTGAATAAAGTGACATTCTTTTTGGGACGGACCAAAAAGGAAAGGGTCCACATAATATGGGACGGAGGGAGTATATCTTTTAAATAAATTATCTATGTATGAATATATTAAGTTAAATTTATTTGTCTATCCTCGTGGAGGCAAACTAATCTTTATATATATTATAAATGTTTTTGTTTGATAATTATATATTTTAAATTAAATATTTTATTACTCACTTAAAAATTATATTTTATATAAAAATTATAAATTCTTTTAACAATATCTTTTGGCTTGTAGTAAACTTAAAATGGAAGTTCTATTTTTAAGCTAAATAAGATGAAAAAGATTTAAGTTAAATAAGATCAAAAATTTATTTAAAGCCAAATAAGATGAAAATTTTATTTTTAAGTTAAATAAAATGAAAGTTTAGTTTTAAAATCACATGGCACAATCATGAAATGCATAGTATACACATACATTAACTAAGATGAAAATTTATTTTTAACAATGAATAACTAAAGCTTGTAAAGAAAATGGAAAAAAAAAAGTTAAATAAGGTGGAGGTTGTTTTTGCAAACAAACAACTCTTAGAAATTGTACCATGAATAGTATTTTGAATATGTCAAACCAAACAAACAATAAAAACTACTCTCAGCATAACTTGTCTCATCATAACTTATCCTAACATAATTAATCTCAACATAACTTATATTCAAACCAAAAGACCCGTAAGGAAATAAGACGATATTTCTTGAGCTATATCATAAGAAGCAAGAAAATAAGATGATTTTGTCGTTGTTGGGATAATTGCATCATTGTTAAGTCTTTCTGTCATTTTGAGATAATCAGCAACAACAATAACATACCCTGTGAAATATCACAAAATGGGGTCTGAGGAGGGAAGAGTGCATGCAGATCTTAGCTCTATCCTCTCAAAGATAGAGAGGATGTTCTCGGGATACCTTCAGCTCAATTATAAAATACTATAACACACTGGCAATCATAAAGAGAACAATATCATATCTTTATCACAAAAAGAAGTGAAATTAGAAAACGCACTATAAGGCTCTATTGATTCCAATCCTAAAGAACTAAAATTAGAATAACTTTGTAAGGCAAAGTTGTTGACACAGATTTTATTTTTATTTTTATTCCACCGCGAACATAAAGAAAGCAATATCATATCTTTACAACAAAATAATAAAATAAGAACACTCTTGATGTTATGAGAAGTAAAATTTTTGAGCTATCAACTCCTTTCACCTCAAATTTGCAAATCCAATAAAGACTCATTTTGTATAGTCTTATAAATCTAGTAAATCAATCTAATCTACCTAAAAATTAGAATTGGGGTCTATTTCGTCTATTAGAAATTATGAAGGGCGAAGAAGACCTCAAAAATAGAACAACAAAAGTACAGTCCAAAACACTAAACAATTATTCGAAACTGAACATAATAATATGATATAATCATTTACCTGAGTATACGACACCAGATTGAGGCAGAGAAGTTAGAGCTTATGCTTGCTCATCATCGCAAAGAATGGTGCAACGAAACAACCTCCACCAAATTTTTGATTGTACAGAAAAATCAAAGATTTTGGCAGCCCAAAAAAATCTAAAAAAAATAATTGAGTTAAATTCAACATAAAATAAAATTGAGGAAATCACATAAATGACTATAGTTTAAGGGTTGCAATATTTCTGTAGCTATAATTATGCTAATTACCGTATATAGCTATATGTGTTATGAAACTAGCATTGTATTCTCTGTATTTTAAATTTATTTTATTTGTATCCTAGTATACAATTCTTACTTTGTGTCTTAAAAAAGGTAAAATCAGTTTTTAAAAACGACAGTGCCTTAAGTCATGACAATTTGAATTATTAAACTTTTCATTATTATTAAACAAACAATCAACTTTTTTTAATAAACAAACAACCATCTAAAATCACTTCTCCATTCATTTTATACAAGGTAAGATTATTACATACTATTATACAGTTTCAATTTTAAAGGCACTAAAGAAGGTATTTTCTGTTTTTAAAACGGTAATTCCTTAAATCATGTCCATTAAACTTACAAACTTTATATTTAAACTACCATCTAAAAAATTGCTAAATTTGCTCATATTTAATTATTTCCATTTTAAGCAAGTTGTTGTATGTTATTTTTGTTTGTAAAAATTATCAATTTTTTTTTTATATCTAATGCATTAAAATCTCATGTTTATATCCATTTGTGTGAGATTAATTATTTTCATTTGATTCAAACATGTTGTTATATTCATTTTTGTACGTGAAATATATCAAGTTTTTTTGTTTATCTACAAAATGTATGTGGACCCAGACCCCACTTGTCCCAGACCCCACTTGTGGGATTACACTGGGTATGTTGTTGTTACAAAATGTATGTGGATACAATTATATAATAGTTGATTTCAAATACAAGTGAATACAAAAATTCTAACTATTGAAAGGTATACATATGTGAAATGTATGTAGTACTTATCATTCAATCCAGCATATGAACACATACACATACATATACATATACATATACATACACATCACATGAACACATAAACATATGGAATATAATTATGTAAAATATAAAATATAAAATTTGATGCAAATACAAATGCCTAACAATTTAAGGATTTTATAAATGTTCAAGTGTGCCTGATATTTGCCTTTCAATTGAAAAATCTGTCACGACCCGGTTCCGGTCATGATGGCGCATGCTGGTCCCACCTACAGACATGCCAATTTCCAACCCAAGGGTACCTGTCCTAGCGCTCTAGTCCAAACCAAATCAATACAACAATAATATATGCACTGAAACCTACCCAGAACCTAGAAGTCAACTGTACAAAGCTACAATAAACACAAGGACATATCTATACATATATCAATAATCGTAATAATATACAAAACCAGGAGTGCACATACAAATAGCAAACTCTAATGTACAAGGTTGATGTCTAGATGCAAAAGGCTGCACCAATAGGAAGGAGACTGCAAAAAAGCCAGAGCTCTTAGTGCTCACCAAAAGTCTCCTGAACACTCCTAAGGTTCCCCAAATCAACAATCACGACCCGTACCTGAACCTGCACCATGGGGAGATGCAGAAGTAGGGGTGAGTACCAGAAAAGGCAGTAGACATCATCAACCGACCGAGTGAAATAGTGAAACATAAATAAAGTCCAAAGGTATAGAACTGCAGCAGTGTAGCAAACCAAACTCAGGTCAAGGCATAAGCATGTCTAGGAACCCTCAAACCACAAATAAACCAATCAAAGTGAAGAAGAATGATAACATGAACCAACCCAAGTACTGAACATTGATACCGACTAACGAAGACTGTGTAGGACAATACCACAACTGCCCCCAACTGAGGCATGGTGTTGTACACGGGTGCAAGGCCCTAGTATATATGCCTGTACGCCAACTGGGCCCCCATGAACCCAGAAGGTACACCCGCGCACAATAATAATGCCAACATAAAATCACAGAATCCCATAGAACCATCACAGAGCCCAACTCTCCACATCATCAAAATAAGGTTCAGTTGTACATGGGTGTAAGCCCCTAGTATTTAATCCTGAACACCCCTGAGCCACCATAAGCCTAGGAGGTACACCCACGCATAATAAGGGTGTGAATAGGTGAGTAGATCCACTGGTAAGTAATCACGGGCCTTGCCCCAACAATCACAAGTCAATCGGATCCTCGACCCTGTGCTGGCACCGTGAACCCGATCCATAGTCCTCTGACCTGGCCTCTGGTCGAGCAGTCAGCCAAGGCCAAATGGTCTGACACTCAATATAACAGCGAGACATATCCCTCGAGGGAGAAAGAATCCCCCTAACATAAAGAATAGTGTCTCATCTCAGGATGCCAATCATGGGGCCCAACCCCACAGAATATCGATCACGGAGCCCAGCTCCATCGAATATCAATCGAGGTCCTCGACCCAAATCTCAGCTGGCGCTCGATCTACAGAATCAGTATCCATCACCCAGCACTCAAGCACAACCACTGGAACTCAGAACATGAGGCGCGTAACTCATGAACTTGGATACTCGAGCGTGGCCGTCTGTGCTCGAACAACAATGAGGAACGTCATCTGGGACTCGAGGTGTCGATCAATCACTCACTCAACCAATCTATCCAGATCCGAAAATCCAAAGTCATATGTGCCTAGAGTGAACATAGGCGACGATAATCATATCGTGCCCAAAGTGAACGTAGGCGATGATGCTCTTAACATAGATATCCCACAATCTCAATCCAAATCCAAATAATCACAATCACTACCTCTCTTAGATACAATAGATACCCCAGAATCGAATGGAAAGAACTAGTACACAATAACTATTAGCAGTACATCGGAGAGTATATACATCACAAAACACCATAGAGCCACTCCTAGCTAAGGCTAAGTATAGCACAACCTCATCAATCCCAAGTGCCCAGAGAAAACATAGACAATCACGGTACTTCATAAGTATCCAGGACAACCAGACTCTACAAAGTTATGTCTATACCAGAACCAGGCTATAGTACGATATATAATTAATACCATTTCTCCAAGTCATCATATATTTGTAGCAACAGTCAATGCACGATCATACCGGTGCAAGTCAAGTTAGTACGCATGCTTTCCCAGGCATTAACTCTTATCTGACCTTTACTAGGCCCTTTTCTGTGTAAAGCAACTTATAAGGTAGCATCATATAACCTAAGCTAAGGCCCAAGAGGCTAGATAATCAGAGGTATGACACCCATTAGGATCATATCATAACTCAACATCCACAAGGAATATCACTTAAACCAACCATGTGCCGGCCCACTGAAAATGTACCCCTCTCAACTAGATGCCAATTCCCAAGACAACCCGATGTAACTATGATCTCGTCGCAGATCACCCGAAATGCCCGTAGGATATAACCTTGTTATGACCCAGACTTAGGGTCTAGGAGTGACGTGGCGATTGGGAACCCGAGAGTCCCCAAATAAGCCTCAAAGTATCCAAATTCACATCAACGGTTCAGAAGCGTATTCAAATAGTAAACACATAGTTCTAAGAGTTGGGAAGTAAGATTCACGTTATGGGGATATCACAGGGAAAGGGACTAACATGGATTTACATAACACATAGCATATAAAGACTAAGGGGCGGGTAAGTATGACTCACTATATGCGGACAATTTGGGACTTGGGGTCTTCCACATTTCTAAAAAAAACATATATACATTCATATCATAATTCTCATAATCAATCCATGATAGTCATATCCAATAGATATCGATAATCATAAGCTTCAAATACAACACATAACATATAGATCCGACTAGAGTCTACAAGATGTCCAACAATACCTCTAGTCATAAGATAGAACGGGGGTCAAGACATGTCTCGGGTTCACCCTGAAAGTAAATAACACAAATGGAAGCAACATAGGTGGAGGAATGATGGCTTGTCCTTGGAAGATTGGACTCACCATAATCACATCCGATCCATCGTCAAACGATGGATGAAGGAAATCTCCGGTCCCTACTAGCTAGATCACGTAGGAAAAAGTATGCGTTAGTACGTTTGCATGTACTAAGTATGCGAGCATGCAATGCATATGACTTATCAAACCTGCATTTTAATGTTAGATGACAAGGGTACATAGTATAGAAAGAATCATATATCCAAAGAAAGGTAATATACAATATGCCATGAAGTCCATAATGCATGAAATGCAAAGATGCTCATATATAGTGGAGATGTGACCTCAACCGACATATAAGACCAAGCAAGCTAGTACTAGGAATCCAAATGTTATCCCACCACCAGAAAAGAGGTGGTCTACTTGCCAAAGGTAAACCATACTTCTCCTTATGGGCCTCCCATTTTATAGAAGTAACCTTCCTTATGGGTCTCTCATTTCGGATTTAGCGGGCCATGCCTCAACTAACAGAACCAGCCTCAGATCTTTCTAGCGGGTCATGTCTCAACTAACGTGATGACCCTCATATCTCAATACCTATGTTGGCACATAGTTTAAAGAAAGGGAGATTGGCCCTTGGGGATAGCCCCGATGCCCCCAATCCAAAGGTGCTAAGTCAAAACATCCCGTGGAAATACTTATACATATATATGGTTTCAAAAGATGCAATAGTCATTTCAAATCCTTTTAATGCACATTGAGGCTCAAAAGCCGAACACATCCATAATAATTCTTTCATAGGCTCAAATGTCAAAACATAGTCATAATTCATAATTCTCATGCATCGAAATATCTCCTTCATATATATAAAATGGTGCAAACACCTAATGCTCAAAGAGCCATAATCATAGACATTTATGTGATCACATTCTTGTCATAACCATAGTCTTATCAAAATCATATACAACAATAACAACAACATACCCAGTGTAATCCCACAAGTGGGGTCTGGGGAGGGTAAAATGTACGCAGACCTTACC
>JAPFFP010041903.1:0-14712 GCA_026153255.1 Solanum medicagineum | reverse complement strand
TAAGACCATATATGGGGCTGAAGAGTATGCAAGGTTGTACATCCATGAGTTAGTGAGGTTACATGGGGTTCCTTTTTCCATCATATCGGATCATGGTGCACAATTCACTTCACACTTTTGGAGGTCTTTTCAACGGGGTCTTGGTAAAAAAGTTCACCTTAGTATGAATTTCCACCCTCAAACAGATGGCCAAGCCGAAAAAACCATTCAAACAATTGAATACATGCTTAGAGAATGTGTCTTGGAGCTTAAAGGTATTTGGGATGATCATCTTCCATTGATTGAGTTTGCCTAGAACAATAGCTATCACTCTAGCATCGGTATGACTCCTTTTGAGGCTGTTTATGGGAGACGTTGTAGATCACTGGTTGGTTGGTTTGAGGTTGGAGAGGTATCATTATTGGGATCGGATCTGGTTGTGGAGGCTCTTTAGAAAGTAATGATGATTAGGGAAAGGTTGAAAACAGCCAAAAGTCGTCAAACATCCTATGCTGATATGAGAAGAAGAGACTTTGAATTCAAATCGGGTGATTGGGTCTATTTGAAAGTTTCTCCAATGAAAGGTGTGGTCCATTTCAGTAAAAAGGGGAAGTTGATTCCAAGATGTGTTTGTCCTCATGACGTTATGAAGTGGGTGGGCAAGGTAGCTTATGAGTTGAAGTTGCCTAGTGAAATGAATTTGGTTCATCTGGTTTTCCATATGTCTATGTTGCGAAAATGTGTTGGTGATCCTAACGCTATTGTGCCTCTTGATGTTGTAGGTGTTGTTGAGGATAATTTGACTTATGAGGAGACTCCAATTTTGATTTTTGATAGGCAAGTGAAGAGATTGTGGAACAAGGAGGTGGCATCTGTTAAGGTCCTTTGTAGGAACAAACAAGTCGAAAGTGCTATATAGGAGGCCGAAGCGGACATGCAAAAGCAGTATCCTTATCTTTTCCCCTCCACTCAAGCCTAAAGTACTAATTCTAAGTCCCATATGTGATTTTAAGTCTTGTATTTCAGCCCTTATATCATTCATATGCATTCATGCTTAAGTTGGCAAGTTTATGATGATTTTACACTTATGTTGAGTTTTTAAAAATGGTGTTTTAAATGTTATGTTTCATTCTTGTTGGGGGTTGATTGTGTATGATCACTCTTCTCTTGTACATATCTTTTATATATGGGGACGAATGTTCCCAAGGGGGAGATATTGAAACAACCCGAAAAAGTGCTCGAAAATGTACCTCGGAATGCCCAAAAGTTTAATTTTCATATATCTCAAATTCCATGTGTGATATCAAAAATTTGACTTCATATTCTTATTCAGGGGGTCAAAATTATGGGACAAAGGGTCTAACCCCAATTTCAGAGCAACCGTAACAAAATTTGTAAATCGCAAAAATGTGATTTCCAGAGACAATCCGCGCCCTTGGTGCGACGCGCCAAGGGTGCGCTCCTATACATTTTTTGTCAAGTTTTTTTATCTCGGTCCAAGACTTTTGGGTCTTGGGCCTAAGTGTTCCCGAATGTATTTTTTCCTATACTTAGCCATATTTTACCCTCATATCATCCTAAACATTTCCAAATATCCTCTTAAACACTTAGCCATGTTTTTCACTCCTAAATTCAAGTCCCAAAACTCAAGATTAATCTTAAGGATTTCATCAAGGTTCTTCTTTAAGCTTCAAGTCTCCATCTCCAATCTTCACAAATCTCATCTCCAATCTAAGGTCTGTGGGTTTTAATCATTGGGTTCTTCCACCCATGGTGCCCTTATCTCCTTTTACTCAATATTCAAAGTTGATTTTACAAATGGGTTTACTAGTATGAACATGTCTATGAACTATGCTGAAGCTATGTAAAGTTGTGACTGTTTTGCTATGTTTTGAGCTATCAATCTTAGATCAATTGTAAGATTTGATGAGGGGTTTTGACGTATATTGCTTGAGGGTGTTGCAATGTCTTGATTGATTTTTTTACTATGGATTTTCTTGCATGATTTCATCTCTATATTTCATGGTTTTATACTAGCATTACACACCCTCTAAGTATTTGGTAAAATGTCCGGACGTGGTTTCTTGAGGAATTGAAAATCCAAAGCATGAGATATGATATAATTGATGTTATGATAATGAATTATATGATATATTCTATATATAGTATTGCATTAGACCATGCCCGATTCGAGGAAACTAAGAGCCCGGGTAACCTTGTCGGGGGGTTTGTACCTTGATAACTGAGGTGGGGGTTTGTACTGATCAACCATGTGAGGGTTTGCACTTCTCCACTAGGGTGATAAGGTGTAATTACTATCAACCATATGAGGGGTTTGTACCACACCACTAGGGTTATTGGGTGAGACCATCATCAACCAACCATGGGGTTTGTACTTTAGAAATCTAGCTTGGTCTCATCAACACATATGATATCCTATATGAGCATGAGTTACTTGAGCACGTTTTACTTATGCATTGATCATACATGCAATGTTGTTATTATATGCCTATTGCCTATTGTTATGCATTTTGATTATAATGCCTATCTTTTGTTTCATTGCATCCTACATACTTAGTACATTCAAACGTACAAACGTATACTCTTGCCTACATGATATGACCATATAGGAACTAGTGCCCAATTTGATCATCCTCCTCCTCCACATGGCTAGATCGGTGCTACTCAAGCTTGTTGGTGAGTTGAAATGACCCCAAAAAGTGCCCAAAAATGTGCTTTAGAAGTAACCGAAAACTTTTTTTCCATATATACAAAAATCCAATTGGAATTTTGAAAATCTAACTTCATATTCTTGTTCAGGGGGTCAAAATTAGGGTGAAAAGGGTCTAACCTCGATTTTAAAGCAAAGAAATCGATTTATGAAATTTGCACTTCGTGCAAATTATAGTGGGTATCCACGACCTCTCTACGACGCGGAGAGGTGTTATTTTTGCACTATCTTTTCCTAGTTTGTCCAGATTTTTCTAAGTGTTGGACCTAAGTTTTCCCAAACGTATTTTCACCAATACTTAGCCTTGTTTCAAGCTCATATCACCCTAAACATTCCCCAATATTTTCCCAAACACTTAGACTCATTTATAACCCTTAATTCAAGTCCCAAACTTGAGGCCAATCTCAAGGATTTCTTCAAAGATCTCACCGAAGCTTCAATTTTCTCCATTAAAGTCTTCTTCACGAACTTCACAAAAGCTAAGGTATGTGGTGTTGAACCGTTGGGTCCTTTCACCCAAGGTGCCTAAACCCTCTCTTTTACTAATATTGTATGATTTAAACTAGATTTTACATGTGGGTCTTGTAAATTGAGAAATTTACTGCATAGTGATTTATTTTCATGAAAGTATGGTTGTTTTAGCATGTTTTGAGCTCTAGATCTTGGATCTAATGTTGGATTTGATGAGGGGTTTTGATGTGAATGTCTTGGGGGTGTTGAAAGTTGTTGATTAAAGATTTTACCACTGCTTTTCCTGCATGATTTCATCTCTAAATTGTATGCTCCTGTACCACTATTACATCCATCAAGTGTTTGATAAATGTCCCGTTATGGTTTCTTGCGGAATTGAAGGTTCAAAGCATGAGATATGATATCTATGATTTTTTAATGATGAAATGAGCTTATGAACATGATGTATATATGTATCTTCTATATAATGTGTTGTATTAGGCCATGTCCAGTCCAGGGGGCATAAGGGCCCGGATGACCATGTGAGGTGTGAGTACCTTGCCACCATGGTGTCCGGGTATGAACGACATCTACAAAGTGAGGGGTAAGTACCTTGCCACCAGGGTGTCCAAGTATGAATGACATCTACCATGTGAGGGGTAAGTACCTTGCCACCAGGGTGTCTGGATGTGAACGACATCTACCATGTCAGGGGCAAGTAACTTGCTAATTGGGTGTCCGAGTGTGAATGACATCCCCATCCAAAGTTGGGATTCTAGCTTTGTCTCTTCTACACATATGATATCTTTTATAAGCATGATTTAACCTAGCATGTTTTACTTATGCATCGATCATACATGCCATATTGCTATACTATGCCTATTGTCTAATGTATGCATTTTGTCTATGGAGCTTGTTTATTGTTGCATTGCATACCACATACTTAGTACATTCAAAGTAATAACACATACTCTTACCTACATGATATCACCATGTTAGGACTGATGCCCAAGTTGATCATCCCCTTCATCTACGTAGTTAGGTCGGTGCTACTCCAAGCTTGTTGGCGAGCCCTCCATTCTGGGAACCTCGTTTTATGTCGATCTTATCCTTGTAAAGAGACATCTTTCTTATGTTTTATGTTGACTTTGAGGGTGAGCTCGGTAGCTTGTCTTGGCCCCCACTCTTTCTATGTATTAGAGGTGTTTGTTGGAAATACTATGTACTTATGATGAGCTTGACTTTTGTCTCTTATTTATGATGTTTATATGAGTTCCCTTAGTCCCATTGCCCTATTATTACTCTTTGTGTCTTTATATGCTTCCGCGACCAATGATGTGTAATGGTAAGTTAAGAGGCTTGTTTGTGGTTCCTTCGGGTTCCCCATTCGCCGTGTCATGTCTAGGCCCTAGTCTTGGGTTGTGACAAACTTGGTATCAGAGCACTAGGTTTATAGATTATCAGAGACCAACACACCGCGTCGATTAGGTGTCCTATTCATAGTTATGAAGCACGCCATGACTATGAATAGGAAGCTATGAGGCGTTTTAGGAAATGTTTCCCTTCTTCCTTTCACGAGTCATGCTATAGAGTTGTGATAAGTATCCCCCCTAATGATTGTTCTTTTCTATGCTAGATCATGCCAAATACTAGAGGAAGACGGGCCCAAACTCCCGAGGAACAACCTGCCAATGGTGAGCTCCAGGATGCTCTTACTATGCTTGCCTAAGTGGTGGCAAACCAAGTCCAACAAAGGGCCTAAGCCCCTCATGCTACTACCTTGGGAGCTAGGGTAAGGGAATTCATGAAGATGAATCCTCCAGTTTTCCATGAGTCAATGGTGGATGAGGATCCACAAGAGTTTGTTAATGAAGTCCACAAAAGATTGTCAATCATAAGTGTTGGGCCAAATGAGAAGATGGAGTTGGCGGCGTACCAACTCAAGGGGGTGGCCCAAATTTGGTTTGATCAATAGAAAGGTGAGAAGGGTAATGGCTATGTGGTGCTTTGGGAGGAATTCAAATTGGCCTTCCTTAATCGGTTCTTCCCTCTTAAGCGTAGGGAGGCAAAGTTGGTTGAGTTTATGAACTTGAATCAAGGTGGTATGAGTGTGAGGTAATATGCCCTCAAATTTAATCAACATTCAAAGTATTCTCCTCACTTGGTGGAAAACTCTAGGTCATGGATGAATAAGTTTGTTATTGGGGTTTCCGACTTGGTAAGTGAATAATGCCAGTCCGTTTTGCTTATTGGTGACACAAACTTATCTCGGTTGATGACATATGACGAGCAAATGGAAGAAGAGTAATTGAGAAAAAGGAGAGGCCATGAGGCCAAGAGGGCCCATTTTGAGGGCAAGTTCCACAAGGGTGCTAGATTCCAACAAGGCAAGGGCCTCCTCATGCAACTAATAGGGGATTTGCCAATGACTTCCCTAGGCCCCAAAGTGTAGGTGTTGTAGCTCTTAATGATATGTGTCCTAGGTGTGGGAGGAAGTATGGGGGTCCATGTTTGAGGGGTTCCAATGCATGCTATGAATGTTATGAGCTTAGTCATAAGAGGATAGATTGTCCAAAAATTCGTGGCAAGGTTCGGGGTGCAAATGCGGTCCCTTTAGGAGGCGGTCCTCAAGGTGGTGCCCCAAGGCACAATTGGTTTTATGCTCTACATGGGAGGCAAGGGGTTGGTGAGATCCTCGATGTTGTTACCAATTTGTTGAAAATCTTTGATCTTGATGTATATGCTTTGATTGATCCGGGTGCCACCCTTTCCTTTTTTACCCCCTTTGTTGCTAAGAAGTTTCATGTTGAGTTGGAGTTGTTGCATGAGTCATATGATATGTTTACTCCTATTGGTGCATCTATTGTTACTAGGAGGGTGTATAGAAATTGTCTGGTTTGCATCTTGCATAAAATCTTACCTTATGATATTGTTGAATTAGATATGGTTGATTTTGATGCTACTCTTGGGATGGATTGGTTGCATGCCTACTATGCTTCTATTGATTGTAGAACCCGTTGGGCCAAGTTTCTATTCCCAAATGAACTCGTCCTTGAATAGGAAAATCATGATGTGGTAGTAAGGGTTAGGTTTATCTCATGCATTAAAGCCCATAGGTTGATTTCCAAGGGTTGTTTGTATCATCTTGTGAGGGTTAAAGATATGGAGTCCAAAGTCCCTTCAATTGAGTCTGTCCCAGTTGTAAATAAGTTTCTTGATGTCTTTCCAAATGACCTTCCCGGTGTCCCTCCCGAAAGGGAGATAGATTTTGGCCTAGATCTCCATCTGAACACTCAACCTATCTCCATTCCCCCTTACCGTATGGCCAGGCGGAGTTGAAGGAGTTAAAGAAGCAATTGAAAGATTTGTTGGAAAAGGGGTTTATTAGACCTTGCCAATCACCTTTGGGTGTACCGGTGTTGTTTGTAAAGAAGAAAGATGGGTCACTTAGAATGTGCATTGACTATTGAAAACTCAATAGGGTCACTATAAAGAATAGATATCCTCTTCCAAGAATTGATGACTTGTTTGACCAATTGCAAGGGGCTAACTTTTTCTCTAAGATTGATATTCGGTCCGGGTAAAATCAAGTAAGGGTGAGGGAGTGTGATATTCTAAAGATGGCCTTCAGGACTAGGTATGAGCATTATGAATTTGTGGTGATGTCCTTTGGATTGACTAATGCACCGACCATCATCATGGACCTAATGAATAGGGTTTTCAAGCCTTACGTTGATTCCTTTGTTGTGGTTTTCATTGATGGTATTTTGATCTATTCACATAGTAGGGAAGAGCATATCGGTTATTTGAGGACTGTGTTACGAAGATTGAGGGAGGAGAGATTGTATGCTAAGTATGACAAGTGTGAATTCTGGTTGAAGGAGGTTGCATTCTTGGGTCATATAGTGTCGGGGGATGGTATAAAAGTGGATCCTAAGAAAACCAATGTCATTAGAAATTGGCCTAGACCATTGACCCCGTCAGATATTAGGAGTTTCTTGGGCCTTGCAGATTACTATAGAAGGATTGTGAATGGCTTCTTCTCCATTGCTTCCCCTATGCTTCCCGGGTTGGTTTGGGTTGTATTTTGATGCAAAATGGTAAGGGCATAGCCTATGCTTCTAGGCAACTCAAGGTGCATGAAAAGAACTACCCTACCCACAATTTTGAATTAGCCACCGTGGTGTTTGCATTAAAGATTTGGCGACATTATTTGTATGGGGTGTATGTTGATGTCTTGACCGATCATAAGAGCCTTCAATATGTCTTCACACAAAAAGATCTTAACTTGAGACAAAGAAGGTGGCTAGAACTCCTTAAAGACTATGACATGAGTGTGCATTACCATCTGGGTAAGGCAAATGTTGTGGTGGATACTTTGAGTTGGGCGTCCATGGGTAGCCTAGCCCATGTGGATGGTGGTGAAAGGGAGATGGCTAGGGAGGTGCATAGGTTGGCTAGATTGGGGGTGAGGTTGGAAGATGTAGGTAATGGTGTTGTTGTGGTTCTAAATCTTCTTTGGTTGATGAGGTGATAGTAAAACAAGATCTAGATTCCTCCTTGCTTGAATTGAAGGCCTTGGTGAAAGAGGGCAAAATAGAGGTTTTCTCACAAGAGGAGATGGGGCCCTTAGATACCAAGGTAGGTTGTGTGTGCCATGTGCTGATTGTTTGAGGGAGAAAATTCTTGATGAAGCCCACAATTCCTCTTATTCTATCCACCCCGGTTCCACTAAAATGCATAGAGACTTGAGGGATGTGTATTGGTAGGGAGGCATGAAGAGGGACATTGCCAAATTCTTTTCCAGTAGCCATAGTTGCCAACAAGTCAAAGCCAAACATCAAAGGCCGGGTGGCCTAACCCAAGACATAGAGATTTCTACTTGGAAATGGGAGGTTGTTAATATGGATTTCGTGGTTGGGTTTCCTAAGACTAGAAAAGGTTTCGATTCCATATGAATTGTGGTTGATAGGATGACAAAATCAGCTCACTTTCTACCGGTCAAGACTTCATATGGGACTGAGGAGTATACAAGGTTGTACATCCATGAGTTGGTGAGGTTGCATGGGGTTCTCTTATCCATTATGACGGATCGTGGTGCACAATTTACTTCACACTTTTGGAGATCTTTTAAAATGGGTCTTGGAAAAAAAGTTCATCTTAGTACGGCCTTCCACCCTCTAATGGATGACCAAGCCGAAAGGACAATTCAAAAACTTGAGGATATACTTATGGCATGTGTCTTGGAGCTTAAAGGTATTTGGGGTAACCATCTTCCATTGATTGAGTTTTCCTACAACAATAACGGTCACTCTAGTATCAGTATGGCTCCTTTTGAAGATCTTTATGGGAGACGTTGTAGATCACCGGTGGGTTGGTTTGAGGTTCGAGAGATGGCCTTATTGGGACCGGATCTAGTTATGGATGCTCTTGAGAAGGTTAAGATGATTAGGGAAAGGTTGAGGACATTCTAAAGTCATCAAAAATCCTATGCTGATGTAAGAAGAAGAGACCTAGAATTCCAAGTGGGTGATTGGGTTTGTTTGAAGGTTTCTCCAATGAAAGGTGTGGTCCTTTTTGGAAAAAGAGGGAAGTTGAACACAAAGTGCGTTGGTCCTTATGAGGTGATTAAGAGGGTTGGCAAGGCGGCTTATGAGTTGAGGTTGCCTAGTGAGATGAATTTGGTCCATCTGGTGTTTCATGTCTCTATGTTAAGAAAACTGTTGGTGATCCTAATTCTATTGTACCTCTTGATGTTGTGGGTGTTACTGAAGATAACTTGACTTAGGAGGAGGCTCCGGGTCAGATTTTAGATGGACAAGTAAAGAGGTTGAGAAACAAAGAGGTGGCATCCATTAAGGTCCTTTGGAGGAACCGACAAGTCGAAAGTGCTACTTGGGAGGCCGAGGTGGACATGCAAAAGCGGTACCCTTATCAGTTCCACTCCACTTGAGCCTAAGGTACTAATTCTATGTCCCCTATGTTCTATCAAGTCTTGTATTTTTGCCCCTATGTCATTCATGTGCATTCATGTTTAAGTTGGCAAGTTATGATGATTTCACTCTTATAATGGGATTTTGAAAATGATGTTCTAAATGTAATGTTGCATTCATGTCGGGGCTGATTTTTTTATGATTATTCTTTTATTCTACGTCTCTTCTATATTCGGGAATGAATGTTCCCAAGGGGAATAAATTGAAACGACTCCAAAAATTACCCGAAAACGTGCCTCGGAAGTAACCAGAAACTTGTTTTCTATATATCTAAAATTCCATTTGAAATTTTGAAAATCCGACTTCATATTCTTGTTTAGGGGTTCCAAATTAGGGTGACAAATGTCAAACCTCAATTTTAAAGCAAAATAATCGATTTATGAAATTTGCACGTGGTGCCAATTCCAGTGGGCATCCGTGACGCGAAGAGATGTTATTTCTGCACTGTCTTTTCTTAGTTCACCCAAATTTTTTTAAGTGTTGGACCTAAGTTTTTCCAAACATATTTTCACCTATACATAGCCTTATTTCAACCTCATTTCACCCTAATCATTCCACAATATTTCACCAAACACATAGACTCATTTCTAACCCTAAATTCAAGTCCCAAACTCAAGGCCAATCTCAAGGGTTTCTTCAAGGATCTCACCCAAGCTTCAAATCTCCATTAAAGTCTTCTTCAAGAACTTCGCAAAAGCAAAAGTATATGGTGTTGTACCATTGGCTCCTTCCACCCATGGTGCCTAAACCCTCTTTTTACTAATATTACATGATTTAAAGTAGAGTTTACATGTGGGTCTTGTATATTGAGAAATTTACTGCACAATGATTTGTGTTCATGAAAGCATGGTTGTTTTAGCATGTTTGAGCTCTAGATCTTGGATCTAATGTTGGACTTTATGAGGAATTTTGATGTGAATGTCTTGGGGGTGTTTCAAGGTGTTTATTAAAGGTTTTACAACTGATTTTATTTCATGATTTCATCTCTAAATTGCATGCTCTTTTACCCCATTCACACACCTGCCAAATATTTGGTAAAATTTATAGTTATTGTTTCTTGAGGAATCGAAGTTTCAAAGCATGAGATATGATATGTATGATGTTTTAATGATGAAATGAGATTATGGACATGATGTATATATGTATGTTCTATATACGTGTTGTATTAGACCATGTTCGGTCCGTGGGCATAAGGGCACGGATGACGATGTGAGGGGTGAGTACCTTGCCACCAAGGTGTCTGAGTGTGAGCGGCATCTACCATGTGAGGGGTAAGTACCTTGCCACCAGGGTGTCTAGGTGTGAATGACATCTAACATATGAGGGGTAAGTACCTTGCTACTAGGGTGTCTGGGTGTGGACGGCATCTCCCATCCAAAGTTTGGATTCTAGCTTGGTCTCTTCTACATATATAATATCTTATATAAGCATGATTTACCATAGCATGTTTTACTTATGCATCAATCATACATGCCATCTTGCTATACTATGCCTATTGTCTAATGTATACATTTTGACAATGGAGCTTGTTTATTGTTACACTGCATCCCACATACTTAGTACATTCAAAGTACTAACGGATACTCTTTCCTACATGATATCACTATGTAGGGACCGAATCTCCTCATCCACGTGGTTAGGTTGGTGCTACTCCAAGCTTGTTGGTGAGTCCTCCATTTCGGAGACCTCAATTTATGTCACTGTTATCTTTCTAATGAGACATCTTTCTTATGCTCTATGTTGACTATGAGGGTGAGCCCGGTAGCTTGTCTTGGGCCTCGCTCTTTCTATGTATTAGAGGTGCTTGTTGGACATACTATGTACTTATGATGAGCTTGACTCTTGTCTCTTGTTTATGATGTTTATATGAGTTCCCTTAGTCCTATTGCCCTATTATTACTCTTTATATCTTTATCTAAAAATTTGTGCATGACATCAAAAATCTGACTTCATATTTTTGATTAGGGGGAAAAACTGAGTGGGAAATTGGTCTAACCTTGATTTTAGAGCAATCGTATGAAAATTCAAAAATTCATGATTTTACTTGTCCATTGTCTGTTCGCAATAGTACCGCAACACGCCTCCATCACGGACAAGTGTTATTTTTGTACAATTGTGTTGTTAGGACCAAGGCTTTTGGCTTGGGCCTAAGTCTTTCCATGCATAAATAATACCTATACTTAGCCATATTTTTACCTTCATTCATACCAGACATTCCCCAATACTCTCCCAAACACTTAGACAAATATTTTACTCAAAATCAAGGGTTTCCAAACTCATTCCGGATCATAAGACAAATATTTTACTCAAAATCAAGAGTTCCAAACTCATTCCGGATCTTGAGGATTTCACTCAATCTTGCAGTCTCCATTCCAATCTTCATCAAGAAATTCTCTAAAGCTAAGGTATGTAGGTTTCAACCATTGGGTCCTTTCATCCATGGTGCCCAAGCTTCTTTTTTACCTAAATTACTAGTTTCTAAATTGATTTTACTTATGGGTTTTCTATTATGAATTTGACTATGAACTATATTGGGGTTTTGTAAGAGTGTGACTGTTTAAACATGTTTTGAGCTATGAACCTTAGACCTATCTTAAGATTTCATAAAGGGTTTTGATGTATATTGCATGAGGGCATTACCAAGTGTTGGTGGGTGCTTTTACATTAAGTTTTCTTGCATGATTCCACTCTTGAATTCCATGGTTTTACACTAGCATTATACACCCGCCAAGTGTTTGATAAAATGTCCAGATTATGTTTCTTGAGTTTTTGAAGGCCTAATGCATGGCATGAGTTCAGTGACTTTATGATGATAAAATGATGGTATACATGTGTTGATTTCATTAGAAGTATCTATTGTGTTGTGAGTTGACCATAACCAATTGAGGAGTGATGACGCAATCACCTCGGATGGGGGTGGTAAGCCATCAACCAATTGAGGGGTTGGTACCTCAATCGCCTCGAATGGGGATGGTAAGCCATCAACCAATTGAGGGATTGGTACCTCAATCACTTCTGGCAGAGGGTAGTCATATCTATCAACCATTTGAGGGGTTGGTACCTCAGTCACCTCAAATGGGGGTGGTAAGCCATCAACCAATTGAGGGGTTAGTACCTCAATCACTTCTAGTGGAAGGTGGTCACGTTCGTCAACTAGTTGAGGGGTTGGTACCTCAATCACTACTAAGGGGTGGTTTACCTTGGATTCCGAGTACTAAGTTGCTTGGTCTATAATTATGGTCACTTACTACAAATGTAATATGTTCTATGTAAGCATGTTTTACTTCAAGCTTCACTCATGCATGCCATATTGCTATATGCTCAGGTATTGCCTAATTATGCATTTCGATTATGTTTCCTATCTCTTCTTTTGCATTGCATACTACATACATAGTATATTTAAACGTACTAATGTATACTCTATGCCTACATGATGTTACCATGTAGCAACCGGAGCTCCCCTTGATCATCCTCCTCCTCCATGTGCCTAGTACGAATTCTCTCAAAGCATGTTTGTGAGTCCTCAACTCTAAGGACATTTCTCTTGATTATGCTATGTATTAACTCTTTTTATTGTAACACCACAAATTTTACATGTACTAATGCTATGTAAATGAATCATGATTTGGTTTGGTTAAATTAGCTCCAATTTTTTTAAAAGTGCTTGAATCTAGTGTTAAATGTGTTTTGTGTTAAATTGAGGAGGTCACTACCCTAAACAAAGTAAAATAATTGAGATGCTTGTATGACTTAATAATCTAGTAGGTGAGTCACCTACTTGCTTAGCTTAAATTTACTAGCTAAACGGAGACGAGGCCCGACGTTGAATTTGTCCAAGTTCGATTATGAATAAAATCTGTATTAAGGGTAGAGACCAAGTCTTAGCATCGTAGATATACTATATGCTCAGCCAAGGAGGATATTAAAAGGGGCCCAAAGACATCACAATGTCTTTGCTAAATTAGGCCCAAAAATAATTAAGAAGAAAGAAGGAAAATTGGCAGCAAAAGGTCCATTAAGTTGGAGACCCATTCAGGCCCAATTATGAGGAAAAAGCTGCTGCATAACAAGTGTATTAACAAGTGTTCATGTGTGTGCAAAATTTCAAGAGAAAATTGTTCAAATAAGTCTTTAAAAATTGCATAAGAGCAGCCTTCTAGTCATTTCCAATTCAAACAAGTTTTCAGTTTTTTTTCAAACAACTTTGCAGTTTTTTTCGAAGACACTTATCTTCTCATTATGTCACTTTACCAAGCTGAAAAGCTGCTGCATCACAAGTGTGTTTATAGGTGGCAATATATAGTCAAAATTGAAAGAGAAAGATGACCAAGAAGGTCCTTAAAAACGGATAAAATGCAGCCCCTAAAGTCACTGCACTTGAATTAATATTTCAGCTTTCCAAAAAGACTCTTGTCTTCTATCTATTTCACTTTACCAAGTTGAAAATACAATCCTCTAAGGTTATTGAAGTAACAATTAATCTTGAAGGCAAAGGTAAGTGATTATAGCTGTGTGTTTAGTATGGTTTCTTCATGAAAAATAAGAAGTATATGCTATTATGTTATGCTAGAAATTTTGGACAGCATGTTTCCTAAGTATTGTTGTGAACATTTCTTGTTGTTCAAGAGGCTTTTCTCTTAATTAGTTGGCTGAATTATGAAGTAAGACTTAAGTTTTAACAAGGTATAGGTTGTTATCATGTGATTAAGCTGCTGCACCACTTTTACAGTCCACAAAGATGAGTTGTTTTACGATGTCGTAATTTTACTCTTAAAAGAAACTTGGGAGCTGAAACTTGTAATATGTTGTTCCACAACCTTAACCTTCTTTGGGACTATTTGTGGACTATTTTAAGACTGCGGTTATGTGGTAAAAACTTTGGAAACAAATTATTTAAAGTTAAAACAGATTCGGTATTGTTGACGTCGAAGTGTGCAGAAAGGATGTAACGTTGTGCTGCTTGTTTGTATGTCGTGAAGAATTGTTATTTGTTGTGTCTTGTGGGCTGTTGTAAGACTAGTAAGGGTCTGAAATAAGATGTACATGATATGTACATAAGAATGGTTGCTAGAAAATACAATTATAAGTGAAAATAGTGAAGAAATGTCTTCGCGTCGCTAAATAGATGTTTGCTGCCCGGATGTTAGTTTTTATGGTATTGGGCTGCCAAGAAGTGTTTTATAGCTGCTAATTCTAGTCTTATTGCCTAATATACTGTAAATAAATATTTGAGGGAAAACCAGCCACTCCAAGGTAGTAACGAGGTCATACAACGAGGTATGTAAGACTACTTAATTTCGTATCATTTGTCATGAAACATAGATTCCTCCTTGGTACATAAATACCAACTCCGACACAACTATTAACCATGTCTCCACTCTTTCACATGTTCATATGCTTCCATACGTAGTCACTTTCAAATCTGCATACATACGTGGATACCAAGTTACATGAGTTCTTGTTGCTAAATAAAGTTCACGAATTGTTTCATCTCATACGCATTTCATTATTTATGTAACATACTCTCTTCATTGCCATATTGTATTGTATGATTATCTA
>JAPFFP010041902.1:0-14712 GCA_026153255.1 Solanum medicagineum | reverse complement strand
CCTTTTCAAAGCTTACTTCCTTCTCTCTTTTCCATGCTAAAACACTTAGGATATTTGGATCAAAGTCATGGTTTAAGAAATAAAAGGATTCAGCTTATTATGTGGTTGTCCAAAGAAACAAGGCTAAGGCTCAAAAGGGCTAACTCGGGATGAAATACCCTAGGTTCAAAAGAAGGCCTAAATCAAGTGTCACAACCCGGAACTAGGGTCTTGGAGTGACATGGCGAATAGAAACCCAAAAGTCCCCAAACAAGCCTCAAAGTTTCCATATTCATATCATCGGTTCGAAAATACATAATGAAGTAGTGAACACATTGTTCTAAGGGACGGAAAAGTATGACTCATGCTATGGAGATGTCATATGGATATGGATTTGCATGTATTCACATAGCAAATAACACATAGTAACTATGGGGAGGTTAAGTATGACTCATGATATGGGGATAGAATGGGACTTAGGATCTTCCACATTTCCATATCATAACACAAACAAACATCATAATATCCATGTCCAATTTATAGCCATAACCATAATCTCTGAGTAGCCAAACATAACATATACCCATACAAGAGTCTACATATTATCCAATAATGCCTCTAAGTCATAGAATAAGACAGGGGCCAAGGCATGTCCTGGGCTTACCCTCAAAGTAAATAAAACATAAGCGGAAGCAACATAATAGGTAGATGAAGGGTGGCTTGTTCTTGGATGATAGGACTCACCATAACAACTTTAACAATCTGAGCTAACCGTCAAGACGTGTGTGATGACATTATCTGGTCCCTACATGGTTAGATCATCTAGGCAAAGAGTATGCGTTAGAACATTGGAATGTACTAAGTATGTTGGCATGCAATGCATATGAACTTATTAAACCTGCATTCAATGTTAGATGACACAGGCATATATATAGAAAGAAGTATATAAGCAAAGAAGAGTAATATCTCAGTATGGCATGAAATCCATGATGTATGAAATGCTATAATACTTCAACATAGAGGGCATGAGACCTCAACCGACACGTAAGACCATGTAAGCTGTTACATATAGAATTCCGATGTTATCCTTACATCGGATAAGAGGTGGTCTACTTGCCAAAGGTAAACCATACTTTCCTTACAGACCTCCCATTTCAGAGAAGTAACCTTTCTTACGAGCCTCCCATTTCAAATAGAATTTTCATATCATATCATATCAAAATTGTAACTGCACCTTACGGGACTCCCATTTTGGTGAGGGTTACTATATCAAATACCTATGCAGGCACATAGTTCAAGAGAAAGGAAGAGGACCCTTCACTACAACAAATTTGAGTATTAGGGACAAATAATTTCACCACAAAAGATCGTGCATGACAAAAAGAGAACTCATCCCCAAATGCATAGCATTTGTGACAAACTTTTTTGTCATAAGAACTATAAATTTTTGTAGTTGATAGCATGACTTTGTCACTAAAAATGTTATTAACGCTGACAAAACTACATGGTCACCAAGAATTTAGTTCAATTAGTGACGAAATCAATTGTCTCTAAAGTTGTCTATTTCGTAGTGCTTGGGAATAGCCTTGACGCCTCCAATCTCACTCAGTTCTAAGTCATTATTCCACAAGAATACATATACGTATAAATTCTTTCAAAAGAGACACAAGTCATTCCAAATTATTTCAATGCATACTTGGGCTCAAAAGCCAAACATTCTTCATAATCATTCATACTTAGGCTTAAAAGCCAAATCATACTTCGATATTTTCATGCATAGGAATAACTCATTCACATATATACAAGATGGTGTAAACACCCAAAATGCTCAAAGAGACATATCGTTCATATTTATGTGATCACATTCTTGTCATAACCATATGTGAGCTTAACCCACCGAATAATTTTAATCAATACCATATGTGAGCTTAATCCGCCAAATAATTTTAATCAAAACCATATGTGAGCTTAACCCACCGAATAATTTTCATTAAAAGCCAATTTTCATGTATGCATATGTCATGAATGATGTAAGAATAACATGGGCAATAGAGATTCAAACTTAATTCAACTTGAAATTCAAGTGAATTCATGAGTAAATCCACATTTAAATCACAATTTAGATTACCCATGCTTAAATCAAACTTTAAAGGGACATGCACATTCAAATTTCATAATATCAATGGAACTCTACATTTTAGGGATTGAATCACTTTAAAAACAACAATTAAACATAAACCCATATCTCAATTAAATCAAATAAACAATAATTAAAAAGACTCATATCTAAAGTAAGCTCAATTTCATAAAATCAAGTGTAAAAGAGTTTGGGGTCTTTATGGTTGAAAGGGACCATGAATCAATCTCACATACCTTAGCTAACCAAGAAGAAATAGGAAGAAATTTGATGAAGAAAAATACCCTTCCTTATGATCCAAGTAATCTCCAATGGCTCACATGAAGGGAGTTCTTATATGAGATGTTTGAATAATTCTAAGTGTTGAATTGAATTTGAATGAGAGAAGAAGAGTTACGTCTTTTCAGGGGTTTAGGATGGATTATGAAGTCATAAACATCCCTTTGAAGTAACCAAAATTATGGGAAATTCATTAGTGAAACGAGCTTCAAAATTTTTTCATGTGTCCCGTAAGAAGATCCACAGTCTGTGCGAGAACCATGGATCATGCAGAGCACCCATGGAGATCTCCTTAGCCAAAATAGAGGGAACACAACATGGACGGGCTTTATAAAAATAGTCATAACTTTTTTATTCGAACTCGTAATTAGGTGAAACTAGATGTGTCGGAAACCTAATTCAAAGAGCTTCAATTTGGTAGGTTTAAGACACCCAATTCTTTTTGTACAAGGAGATATGGCCATTTAAAGTTTACTCTTCTACCAATTCATATGAGAAACTTAGCCAATGGAATGCATTTGAACTTGGCTGGATGTAGGAGACCCATGATGATCCTAAACCAAATAAATAAGCTTGGATTGAAGGCTTGAAAGTGATTTTAACTTGAGTTTAAAGGTTCCATGGGAATCCTCCGATTAGTGCTTGAAAAGAGGATTCAGAAAGCGTTTGAATGAGTGAATGAGAAGCTAAATGTTAGAATAAGAACGAATAGTAATGAAGGAGTATAAGCTGATTTAAGGGTCCCGTCAAAGAGCACCACGACTTGTGTGAGGGCCTATGAGAGGGTCCTCAGAAAATTCCTCCGTCTAAGATTAATTCCACCGAAGGTGAAATGGTTTGTGTGAGGCTTCATGGGTCGTTTTGGAATTCGTATGAAGGAACCAAGTTTCGAGATGGTGATTTCACACTTAGAAAATTATTTTGGGACGAGAACTTCAGGAGAGAAGCTCTCCACGGCTCGTGGAGTGCCACACGACCCGTGCAGGGTCCATGTGGTGCCAACCTTAGCTAAATTTTGGGCTGAAAGGCTAGGGTGCTTTCCAAGGTCCACCAAGCTTCGAATCCTTTCTTAAGCGACCCAACATCATACTCAAGCATTTCTCATGGATCACACACCTTCGAAAACTTGATATAAGTACCAATAAAGTCTCACAAAATCTGAATCCTTACATCAAGGTTGCCAAAGAAATGCCTAGGTCCTATCCCCTAAGTTCTACCTCTACTTAGTTAAGTCTACATACAGGGCAAGTTCTAGCAATTATAGCAACACAGAAATACAATTAAACTCACTCTCTCATGGCAAAATCTCATCAAAGGATCAATATCATTATAAGCATCACATATATTCTCATGAATTCAACATTAGGCATACATACATAGATACAAAATAAAAAATGTGGGTCATTCAAATTTTTCATCTTTTTCAAAATCGTGACCACTATGCAACATTGCACCATTCACATCTACCGACAAACTATATGAGACACACATTGACGAATACCCTTAGACGATCGTTATCCATCAATCATAAGGCTTCGTCATTCAACCATGACTATGCAAAAAGCGGACATCAATGCAACTCAACATCAATCACATCATGGAACACAACTTGACATTGACTACTTAGACTAAAAACATTATGCCTTGATTTAATTAATTACAACCTAATCAAAATTTAAAAATAGAATTAAAAAATATTGTCTTAACTAAGCATAAAGGAATAGAAAGTAAAGCATAATCTGGATTATACATGGTCGGAATAGAAAGATAGCATCATAATCGTCAAAAGCAAGTTACCTCCCAGCTCATTCATGGAGCTCAAAGGCACGTCCAAAGTCCCTAGGATGCTATTTATGACTATTGGGGACATGTTGACTTCAACCTCTTGCAGAAGCACAATCTGAGTCCCAGCATATGCCTATAGGATGGCATAGAACTCACTCACCAAACTGAGGTTGCACTACATATGATCCATAAAAACAAACCCTATTTGGTATTGCTGCATTCGCTCCAAAAAATAAGGAAAGTCCCATGCTAAGCTTTCTTGGTCAATTAGAACATCAGGGAAGTACTTAGTGTCAGGGTGATACTTATACCACCTCTTCCTATGCTGTAGGAACATACTTAGCCTGAACATTGGGCTTTAGCCCTTTGGCATTGCGGGGACAGGGGGTACTTGGGGCACACCCCTGTCCCGCCTTCTGTCGCTGGAGGAGCCCTCACCACGCTCATGTCTTCCTCGGGATGCCATTAGGTACCTATAACAATCGAATTATACAATTTAGACACAAATAAAGCATAACCCCCACACCTAATTCCAAACTCGGCAACCCAACTTAATACTTCATTCAAATTATGGTAAGAATAGGGTACTCAGACTTCCCTTATCATCCTACAATCATCATCATAATGGCATACATATTCACACCATCTTATCATGCAATTTCAAGTGTAAAACCCCCCACCCCGCACTTAGTTTACACCACAATCACCCCTAAATTATCCAATACATAACTAGCCCATGAAACTCATTATCAATTGGACAAGACAACCCCCCAATTCAAACAAAAGAACCTAAATCATAGCCTCAATGTCCATGGGCCAAAATTAGTCATACACATCACAATAACAAGTAATGGAGTGCCCAAAATCCCAGAAAAGTCGTTCATAATCATTGAAAGTGCATGGGATTTGGCAACAACATTCAATCACAATGAATTTCTATAATTTGGTCACCAATTTCTGCTGGGATTTCCCATTTACATGGGTGCCCAACAAAACTCAACTTATATGGACATGTAAGCATGAACTCAAACACCCAAAAGATAAATCATGACAATTTTTTTTATCAAAAACTACAACTACCCTGAAGTACTTCATTGGAATGAATTTTCAAAACTAAAAGAAGAAGACGGCATATCTGTGATTACTGAAGAAGGAGAGAAATACACTTAGACACTATAAAAACCCAAAGGGCAGCACAGATTGGGTTTAGGAAATTGGTTAGGGGTGAAAGATTAGGGTGAAATTAATAGTAGAAGAGGTGAATTGGGGAAAAATGGGGGTGGGGTCATGCGAAAAGGGTTACAAATGGGTGGGGAAGGGGTAAAAGAATAATTAACAGAAATTGGGGTCGGAGTAAATTTGTGCAAAAATACACCGGTCCACGACAAGTCCGCAGTGCGGACCTGTCGCGGACCTACACTTTCAATTTTTATTTTTACATTTTCATAATTTTTCCTTACCTAGAAATGTCACAAACTAGAACAGGCCGTGACACAGACCTGTTGTGGACTCTTTTAGTTTCAAAAAGTTTTGAGGCCAAAATTTTTATTTTTTCTATCATCGGACCCCAAAAAAATTTTTGAACACCTGAGTATGAGTTAAATTATGAAAAGAAGTCGATCATCCACAAACAATATGAGGTAAATTATGAAACAAGTCAATCCAACCACAAAAAATCCAAAAATACTCAATGAATTGACGGGAATTGAGAATGACCAAAAAGTACCTTGCATCAGTTTGACACTTTTAGATGATTTTTTTTGGTTCCTACACTAAGAATTAAAGTATGAAAAATTAAAAATACCTCACCATGAGTTGTGTAGTGCCTGATTTACCATCGCGACATGACACAACATAATTTTCATTCATCGTCCATGTCAATGGCCTCCTCTTCATGATCCATGTCAACACCATAGTAGTGTTTGACTCTCTGCCCATTAACCAAGAACGAGGATGTCTTGGTCTTATTCGAAAGATCAACAAAACCATGTGGCATCATGCCCACACCTCAAATGCTCCACTCTACTTGGACCTCATTTCCCTGAGAAAAGTTTCAAAAAAGAGTTAAATAGATGTACCTTTGCCCAGGTTCAAAGGTGTGCTTGACGATGTGATGATCATGCCATTTATTTGTCTTTTCAGAATACATGAATTAATCTTTAGTTCGTTATAGAACTTGGCATTCTTATCCACCTGAAGTCTGAAACCCATCTAAGTCCTCCAATTGCTCCAAGCACTTGTGCCCTATAAGTTCTGGGTCAAGATTGAACTTTTTAATAGTCCAATATGCCTAATGTTCTCGTTTGAAAGGGAGGTGACAAGCCTTCCCAAAGACCATCTTATATGATGAAGTGCCAATTGGAGTCTTGTATGCTGTCCTGTAGGCCTACAGAGCTTTATCCAACTTCAGTACCCAATCCTTTCTTGTTGCATTTACCATTTTTTTTGTAGGATTTGCTTAACCTCACGATTAGACACTTCAACCTGTTCGCTCGTTTGTGGGTTATAGGCAGTGGCTACTTTTAGTCTGACTCCATACTTTGCCAGTAAATTCTTCATGGTCTGACTGATGAAGTATGCCTCTCCATCACTAATTATGGCTCATGGAGTCCCAAACCTCGTGAAGATATGCTTTTCCAAGAATTTACCCACCACCTTGGAGTCATTAGTGGGTAGAGCTGCAACCTCTACCCATTTGGACACGTAGTCTACTGCTACCAGAATTTATTGATTTTTGAAATATGGTAGGAATGGTCCTATGAAGTCCATCCCCAGACACAAAAAATCTACACCTCAAGAATGTTGTTAAAAGGCATCTCACGCCTCCTGGATATGGCCCTAGACCTTTGGCATGCACCATAGTTCCTGACAAAATTGATAGCATCTTTGAAAAGAGTAAACCATAAGAAACTGGATTGCAATACCTTATGGAAGTTTTCTCCCCTCTATGGTGCCCTCCGTAGGGTAAAGTATGGTGGCACTCAAGCACCTGGCATGTCACGACCTCAGGCACACATCTCCTCACCAATCTGTCAAAACCCTATTTGAAGAGATAGGGCTCATCCTATACATAAGACCTCGCTTCATGGGCCAACCTCTTCTTTTGTTGACTAGTTGCATCAGGTGGGAACGCCTTACTAACTACGTAGCTCTCAATATCAGCATACCAGGATAGCTCCTCAATCACCAAAGCCAAGAGTTGTTCATCTAGAAATTCCTCCTTGATTTGTCTTTGCTCCCCAATGTGGGTGTTATCTTCTAACCTTGACAAGTGATTTGCGATATGGTTCTCACACCCTTTCCTGTCCTTGATCTCAATGTCAAATGCTTTAGTAGGAGGATCCACCTAATAAGCATAGGCTTTGCATCCTTCTTATTGAATAAGTACCTTAGTGTTGCGTGATCGATAAACACAATCACTTTGGTACTCATCAAATAGGAGCAAAACTAGTCAAAATCAAATACCAATGCCATCATCTCCTTATCTATGACTGTATAATTATACTGTGTTATATCTAAGATTTTGCTGGAATAGTATATAGAATGGAAGATCTTATCCTTTCTCTGCACCAAGACTGTTCTCACTGTTGTGTCACTCGCATCACACATCAATCGAATGGGAGTTCCTAATTAGGAGCCATTCGAATGAGAGCTTCTACCGACCTTTACTTTAAGGTCTTAAAAGCTTGCAAACAAGGAACATCAAAGTCAAATTTACCTCCTTCTCTAGTAGTGCACGTAAGGACTTTGAGATCTTGGAAAATTCTTTGATAAATCACCGATAGAACCCTGCATGACCCAGAAAGCTTCTGGCTCCTCTCTCTGATACAGGCAGATGTAGCTTTTCAGTCACCTCTATCCTGGATCTGTCAAGCTCCAAACCTTTCTTAGACACTTTGTGACCCAAGATTATCCCCTCCCTTACTAGAAAATGACACTTTTCCCAATACGACAAGATTAGTTTCTTTATAGTGGACTAATACTTTGTCCAGATTCTCAAGGCATGCATCAAACGACTTCCCAAACACCGAGAAGTCGTTCATGAAGATATCTACAAAATCCTCCACCATATTATGGAAAATAGCCATCATGCACCTTTGGAATATGGCAGGTGCATTGTACAAACCAAAGGGCATTCCCTTGAATGCATATGCTCCGTAAAGACATTGAAGGTTGTCTTTTCTTGGTACTCGTGGGCAATAATCTGATAACCTAAGTACCCATCCAGAAAGCAATAATACTCTTGCTCAGCTAGCTTATGTAGTATCTGATCAATGAACGACACTGGGTAGTGCTGTTTTCTGGTGGCATCATTAAGTTTGCTATAGTCCATGTAGATACGCCTCCTAGTGGCCATCCTAGTAGTAATGAGCTCATTCTTCTCATTAGTAACCACCGTCATCCCACCTTTCTTTGGGATGTATAAACTGGACTCACCCACTTGCTGTCGGAGATAGTGTATATGATCCCAGCATCTAACCACTTGATTATCTCTTTTTTAACCACCTCTTTCACGATTGGGTTCAGTCTTCTCTGTGGCTGGGCTACCAATTTGTAACCCTCTTCCGTGAATATTCGGTGCATACATAGGAAAGTTCTAATACCATGAAGATCAAACATTTTCCAGCCCCAGCCCATGGCCCTCTTCCTCCTTTTCAAGAAAGCAACAACAGTTTCAACCTGGGCTGCAGACAAGGAAGCAGACAAGATTACTGGTAAAGTATTATTGACACAAAGAAATACATACCTGAGATGGGAGGGTAGTGGCTTCAACTCTAACAGAGGAGCTTCTTTAATGGATGGTTTGAGTGAAAGACCTAGCACCTTATCCAATGGCTCGACCAACTTTTTCAGCATGCTGACCTTTGGGCTATTTAGCACACTTGCTGTCTCATTAGCCTCACTATCACTTTCTAGCTCTTTGATTGAGCAACATTTTTGCTAGAAGATCTTTGGCCTCAACCTGATGACTATAACCTCAGCATTTATCAGTGAGAGGGCTACTAGATCATCATAGATGACAGCAGATTCAAAGCTTGGTAGACACCAAAGACCTCTACTTTGTCATAAGCGTGCATAGTCAAGCGCTCGGCCGCAACATCAATGAATGCCCCTCCTATTACCGATAATGGGCACCCTAGAATGAATGAAACTTATAGGTCTAGCTCAAAATCCAAGATGAAAAATTCCACTGAGAATATGAGAGATCCTACTTGCACTAAGACATCCTTTATAATTCCATCCGGCTTAGCCACCGTATGATTTGCAAGTTGGAGGAAGACTGTAGTTGGTTTTGGGTCCCTAAGACCCAACTTCTTGAACATAGATCTAGGCATCAGATTGATATTAGCACCCAGATCACATAATCCTCTCGCATTGAGATAATTTCTAATGGTAACTTGGACAGTGAAACTCCTAGGATCCTTTAGTTTGGTAGGTAGCTTCACTTTATTTAGGATCCTGGAGCTACACTCTTCAGTAAGTACAACTGTCTCATATTCTACTAACCTGCTCTTGTTGGCCATACTATCGTTCAGGTACTTAGCATATTTCGGGATCCCCTATGAAACATCAATTAAAGATAAGTTAACACGTACCTGTTTCAGGAGCCTGATGAACTTCTCAAAGCACTCCTCCTCCCTCTTCTTTACATTTATGGATATGGAGGAGGAGGCTTTGTCCTTACTTCAACCTAACATTTGGAAGGCTAGGACTGTCAGCCTAATCTTCTTTGTCAACATTTGGACTGTCCCCAATCTTCTTCTTTGGAACCAACTCTTTCATGGGCTTGCCACTCCTTGTGCTCAGCACATTTACTTGCTTATGATTTGGATCAGTGTTAGCTTGCAATCTACCACGTGGTTTAGAATTTTATGCACTTGCCAATTGCACAAATTGTTTTTTGAGATTTTGAATGGCTAGATGATTTTGAAGAACATCTGCAACCAACTTAGCTTACTCTACTACGGAGTTTTATTGGTGTTCCATGATCTGTCTAAACATATCATCTATGCTCATACCTGAGGGTTTGGCTTGTTGTTGTCCCTGTTGATTGTATAGCTGCTCGCCACCTTGTGGTCTATACTAAGGGGGGCCCTTGATTCAGCTAGTTATCACCCCAAGAGAAGTTCAGATGATTTCTACAATTAGGGTTGTATGTATTTCCATATCCTTGAGGGCCTCCTCCTCTTGGTGCGTTATCTACAGAGTTGATAGATTCTGGATTGGCTCCACAAAAATCAGTTGTATGCTCACCACTACCACACCTCACACCAGGAAGGCTGCTATTGTTAGACCATATTCATTGGATCTTGCTATTGTGTCAAAGCCAGGTTGTTGAAGTGGGTAGTCAACATGTTTTTCATGGATGATACTTGGGCTTGTAAAGCTATCATTACATCCACTTCCAACACACCTGCCTGATTTTGGACCATAGGTCTACTTAATCCACCAATCCATACTAGATTTCCATGTGCAATATGATTCAATAAAGCATAAAGCTCATTATATGTCTTTTCCAAGGCATGTCCACATGTAACAGAATCATTAAAATCTTGGTATTGGGTTCCTACCCATTGAGGGTATGGACCAACACCTTATTAGCTTGGTGGTGGTGAGGGAAGTTAATGAGCAATGATTTGAACCTGTCTCAAGCTTGGTACAAGTTCTCTCTAGCTTTTGTTTGAAACTTAGGATTTCACTCCTCAGCTTCGATGTCTTCCCGGATGGGAAGAACTTATCAATAACTTCCTAGCCAGGTCATCCTAAGAAGTTATAGAATTAGGTGGCTCAGATTGCAACCACCTTCTTGCTTCCCCAATTAGTGAGAAAGGAAACAAGGTCAACCTCACATTATCTGAAGACACTTCCATGAGGAATGTAGGTGTCGCTGATCTCCAAGAAATTTCGAAGATAGACTTGGGGGTCTTCATTTGGCAATCCTTTGAACTGACTTGTAGAGTGCAAAAGTTGCACCATATTCTGCTTGAGCTCAAATCTACCACCCGGAGGTGATTTCTGAGTGTTGTTGGTAACATTAGTTACTCATAGGATTGCCACATGTCAAACTGGTCTAGCTTCACTAGTTCAGGAATAGGGCTAACCATTGGTTCTACCCTCTCATTATCGTCGTCCTGCTTTTCTTGTTCAACGAGGGCAATAGGTGAGATTCAATATAGTAGTCCTGCCCTTCTTCTACTTTGTCAGAAATAAGGCTCCGGTTCCACCAGTAGATCAGACTGAATTCCTACAACAAAAACACAGCTAAGATAAAGTATGGTCAACACTACAAAACAAATCAACTTCTGAAAAATAACCAATTGCCAACTTAAAGTCCCCAGCAATGGCGCAAAAAATATATTGCTTCCCTAGCACACACAAATGTACGCAATCTACTCAAATAATGTAGTAACTCTTAGAGAGCTGGATATCGAACCCAAGGATTTTAGTTAACTTTCAATTATTATCAAAAGAAGAATTATGCAATGTGTATTTTGCAAGAAAAGATGATAATTATTTCTGCTAAAGTATTAAAATTAAACTAACTATGATTGGTTTTACCAAATTAAGTGAGATTCCAGGACTATAACTGTTTTGGCATATGTTCTAGCCTCAATTCCTATAATTATTCATAGGTCTTCTAATTATCGATTTATAGGGTTTAAGTTACCAAGCATGGTCTTCTAACCTCTACTTACCTATTCTCATTGATAGCGTAATTACATTGTTGAGCGGGGATAAGTATGATCAATAAAAACACATTAAATCTATCTTCCTTTTTTATTAACCAAGCAAGGTGTATGGGTAGGTGTCATGAATCTCTCATACACAAATCATCCTAGTTTCCTAGAACAAACAAGCTCCCTATACATTGTGTTCTATCCCTTTAACATTTTTGGAATCTAAGGTAGACAACAAGTGTATTTCACGATTATGAAAGGAATATATGAGTAATTAAAAAAATGTTCGTTCATAAATCATAGAAAATAAAGTCTAGAACATAGTCTATAGCTACAATCCCAAAATATGGAAAATTAGCCACTCATTGTTTGTCTCTAACACAAAATTAGTCTAAGAGATATTCAAAGAATGGATTTAAAGAAGAAAAGATGAAAGAAATAATTCTAGGATGGAATTCTTTGTCTCTCTTCTCTGTCTTAACAAAAAAATCGTAATAAAATAATGACTAAAAAATTTCCATTTTTCAACTTTCACTGTGCAACATCAAAGTCTGATACATGGACTGGTTCCCTCATTGTGTATTTTGCACTTCCAGCTCATCCGACGAAATTTGTACTATCCTAGACTGAGTCCACGACGCAAACTTGTTCCCTCATGAGTGTTTCATGCCTCTTTATGCTCCTTTTCAAATTCAAAATTGTCATATCCTACTCCTCGATGAAAAGTTGTTCCTTTTTCCAGTACAATGTGGATTTTCTTTGATCTCTCTTCTAGTTGTATCCTTCTTCATTTTTCGGTTATGAATTCGGACATGCATACCTATTTAAAAACCCGTGAAATACAACCAAAAAGTATTCTCGGCCAAGGATTAGCGTGAAATAGCAAAATTACACTATAAATCACCTATACTCTATCAGTTTGTCCTCAAATAATATGAACATGAGTAGAATTTACTATATATCCAATGTGCGAGGGCTACTAAAGCATGAAGAGGGGAAAAGAGAAAGGGAAAGGCGCGTGGCGATGAAATAGGGAAAAAAAATTCATAGTATACATTTTACAGGTAATATTTACCTTTTAGTGTCATTCAAAATAATTACCAAAAAATGTCTACATTTTTTTTATAAAAATGTACATTCATGGCTAAATTACAAAAACAAAAAAAAAAAAACAAAAAAAAGCAAAACATGTGCCATCCAATCAAGCTAATTAATGCAATACATTTGGAGTAAAAATTCAAAGAAAAAAAATAGAAAATATAAAAAAAAATCCAAAAAAGTGACTAATCAATTAGATGTAATTAATGCAACCTTGTACCATAAATTCTAAGGAAAAAAAAAAGACAAAAAAAAGGCAAAACGTGTAAAGTCAAATAGAGGTAGTAAATGCATGATAGGTGCAATAAATTATAGTGTGACTATAATGATTGTTTTTATTGGGAATTGACAAAAACAAATTGAAGAAATCACACAAGGTCGGCCATTTAGAAAAAAATAAATAAAATTGTACCAATTTTATCTTTCTTAATTAAATGCATGTACAATTTGGCCCACGTTTTTCTCTTTCCTTCATTATCTTTGTTGTTTTACACAATGTATGATAATCAACTACCAATGTAAACGAAATGAACCTCTATCAAGATATTTAGTTCATTTATTAGTTATAATATTTGTTAGAAGGTTTTTTTAGTAGAAACAAAAGTTTAATCAAGAAAATAATATGCATTGAATTGTGATTTAATCCAATTTGATTATGGATTGTGTGTCCATTTTGATCTAACAGGATGGGAAATGGGATGATATGTTTTTCTTGTTATTAAAAAACAAGAGCTTTATTTGTTCTCAAAGTAGTAATATAGTATAAAGTTTGATTTAGCATGTATTGCATGTGTGCGTGATTTTAAATGAAAATTATTCCATAAGAATGAATCTTACTATTTTTCATTGGATAATATTAGTGGGTTCTTCTTGTTATGTTTAAATTTGTCATATTTTTGTTGTTTGCTGGATGAAAACTTGTTTCTGTCATTCTCTTCACTATTTTGATATTTTTTTGTTTATGTATAATGTGCACATATGTGCATACATAGGTTGTTGTGTTAATTACAAAATCGAAGGAGTTATATTTGATCCAAGAAGAGGATTCGAAGGATTGATTGAGCCAATTGCATCACAAATAGGTGTCGATACAAAGAGTACTAAAATCCTTCTCCAATATAAGGTTAACAATGAATCCCCTCCAATGTACATCCATAACAATATGGCATGCAAGTTTATTTGGATTAAAAACAAGCAATATAGACTTTTTCTCGAAGTATCCTTTGTGTATAATGTGTATTGATAGATGTATGGAAACAATTTTATATGATGGCAGTGAGGAAGCTTCGACACAATCATATACAATGAGAGATACAATGTGCTTCACTGCGATTGAATCCAGAAGATGTAGATGACGAAATTATAGACGACAGTCAAAATGACAAAATTCTAGTCAATCAAATCTACAAGACAAAGAAGATTCTAGTATGTGGTTCATGTGTACTTGGAAAACATATAAAGTTGCCTTTTGTTCCTTCAACTTCAAGTACTTCTTTACCTTTTGATATTCTACATAGTGACCTTTAGTCCTCTCCTATTTTGAGCTCTACTGGACATAGATATTATATCCTATTTTTAGATGATTATTCCAAATATTTGTGGACATTTCCGTTAGCCCGGAAATTGGATGTTTATGACATATTCTTGAAGTTTAAAAATCACATCTCCACCCAATTCCAACGTAATATTAAAAGTGTTCAATGTGACAATGGTAGGGAGTTTGATAATGGTCCTTTTTGGGAATTTTGTAAAAAT